>CAUYPK010123853.1:0-26213 GCA_963574355.1 Loris lydekkerianus | reverse complement strand
TGACTTCTCTATTCATTTGTATGACTTTGGGCAAGACATTTGTTAAATGTGGGGATTATGCATTCACTTTAAAGGGCTGACATGATGATTAGGTGAAATAATGTTTGTTTGTTTGTTTGTTTTGAGACAGAGCCTCAAGCTTTCCCCCGGGTTACAGTGCCATGGCATCAGATCTCACAGCAACCTCCAACTCCTGGGCTTAGTCGAGTCTTCTGCCTCCACCTCCCAAGTAGCCTGCCACAACGCCTGGCTATTTTTTGGTTGCAGCCATCATTGTTGTTCGGCGGGCCTGGGCTGGATTCAAACGCACCAGCTGAGGTGTATGTGGCTGGCGCTTTAGCCACTTGAGCCACAGGCGCCAAGCCTATGATGAGTGTTTCATTAAAATTCATGTGAAAAAATTCTGGGCGATGCTTTAATATTTCATTTATCAAATTTTGCTAGCTGCCCACCTCCTCTAAAGTATTTCACAGGTAATGTGAGGCCTGAGGCTAAGACAACTTTTTTCCAATTTGAGCTTGTTGACAGTCTTAACCTTAAAAAACAATAATAGCATAAGCAATCCATTTTCATTATGGATTTGAAAATATTGATTACCAAAAAAAGTACATATTACCTTTTACTCTTCATGGAAGAGATATTTGAGGTTTTCCTTTGAGGAATGTAGATATTTCCTATATTCACAAATGAAATGTAATTAATTTAAACACATTTTAAATGTATACTTTTTTTTCCTTTTTTTGGCTAGGGCTGGGTTTGAGCCCGCCACCTCCGTTATATGGGGCAGGCGTCCTACTCCTTTGAGCCACAGGCGCCGCCCTTAAAACACATTTTAAGACATCACAGTGGGCGGCGCCTGTGTCTCAGTGAGGAGGGCACCAGCCCCATTATGCTGAGGGTGGCGGGTTCAAACCCAGCCCCAGCCAAACTGCAACCAAAAAATGGCAGGTGTTGTGGTGGGCGCCTGTAGTCCCAGCTGCTCGGGAGGCTAAAGCAGAGAATTGCGTAAGCCCAAGAGTTAGAGGTTGCTGTGAGCCGTGTGACGTCATGGCACTCTACCCTAGGGCGGTACAGTGAGACTCTGTCTCTACAAAAAAATAAAAAAATAAAATAAATAAAAACACGACAGATACAATTTGCCTAGGAAATTTTAAAGTAGCCTGATAGCATTAGTAGATTAGAGTTTTGCTTTTCAGTGATTTTTTTTTTTTTTCTTTTGGAGACAGGGTCTGGATCTGTTGTGTGAGTTAGATAGAGTAAGTGGTGTCATTATATCTCACTGCAACCTCAAACTTGTGGGCTCAAGTGATCCTTCTTCCTCAGCCTCCTGAGTAGATGGGACTATAGGTGTGCACCACCTTACCTGAGTAATTTTTCTATTTTTTTTGTAGAGACAGTGTCTCACTCTTGCTCAGGCTGGTCTTGAACTCCTGATCCTCCTGTCGCAGCCCCCCAGAGTATTAGGATTACAGGTGTGGGCCACAACGCATGGCCTGGTTTTAAAATTAGTTTTGTTTTTTTTTTGAGACAGTCTCACTTTGTTACCCTTAGTAGAGTGCATGGTGTCATATCTCACAGCAACCTCAGATTCCTGGGCTTGCCTCAGCCTCACTAGTAGTTGGGACTATAGGCACCTGCAACAACATAGCTATTTTTAGAAACAAGGTGTTGTTCTGGCTCAGGCTGGTCTTGAACCTGTGAGGTCAGGAAATCTACCCACCTCGGCCTCTCAAGTGCTGGGATTACAGGTGTGAGCCACCGTGCCCAGGTAAAATTAGTTTTTTTGGAATTTGGCAAAATTTGGATTAAGTCTGGATATTCTTTTTTTTTTTTGAGACAGAGCCTCAAGCTGTCACCCTGGGTAGAGTGCTGTGGCATCACAGCTCACAGCAACCTCCAACTCCTCAGCTCAAGCAATTCTCCTGCCTCCACCTCCCAAGTAGCTGGGATGACAGGCACCTGCCACAACGCCTGGCTTTTTTTTTTTTTTTTTTTTTTTGGTTGCAGCAATCGTTGTTGTTTGGTGGGCCGGAGCTGGATTCAAACCCGCCAGCTCAGGTGTATGTGGCTGGCACCTTAGCCACTTGAACCATGGGTGCCAAGCCAAGTCTGGATATTCTTAATGTTTGCTTCAAATTTCCAGCATCTGTAACTTTGTCTACTTTAGGCAATATAGTATACTTTTTTATTCCTTATATGTTGGACCAGGATTATTTTTGCTTCAAAACATTCATGCTCTATCTCAATATTTTAAAATTACTAGTTAGTATTCTATTCTGTTTCTTTTTATTTTCTACCATGAATTTGATTAGAGGCCATTTAAAAAAGTCCAGTGATAAAGGGCTTTCCATCATTGATAAATCCTCAAAGTGAACTTAAATTCTCAACATTTTTACATAAAGATTCCTACTGTATATATATGGAGAATTTTAAATATGGTGGACTGATTTATTAGTCAGGGCTCCTCAGGTGGCAACAACAGAAATAAAAGTCAAAATAACCTTACAAAAAGGGGTAATTTAAGGGGTGGATATTGGTGCACCAAGGATGTGATGTCTTTTGGCAAGACAAGCTAGCCTCTGCTTTCTCTAAGTCAGTGGTTCTCAACCTTCCTAATTTTGCGACCCTTTAATACAGTTCCTCATGTTGGGGGCCCAACAATAAGATTATTTTCATTGCTACTGCCTTGAAATGGCCTCATTCCCTTCGATGTCTCTCTCTCTCTCTCTGGCTGGGAGTATAGCCACTGCTAACTTGGGAACATAGTCTTAGACCTGTCAAAGACCACAACTGAACAGATAAGGAAATCAATTTTATTCAGGCTGTTGCAATAGGGGGAGAACCTTAGCTCTGAAGTCAGACTGTTTTGACCAGGTGCTTTTCTCTGACACTTTTTAAGGGCAGAGTAGACAACTTATAGGAGGGGTGATTTTATACTTGGAATTGCTTTTATAATAAAGAGGAGTCTTGGTAAGTGGAACAAAAAATACTCATCTCTATTTCTAGTTAGTTTTAAGGGAACAGACAGTTCATCTAATCACTTATCAGACAAAGAATGTAAATTTCAATAGTCTATGTTTGGTCTTGTCATAGGTAAACAGGAAGGTCATTGGTGGTTTTATCTAAGCCATATATGGATGAATAGTTTTTTGCAGTAAGCTAGAACATGTATGATGGGGGAGGATTTCATAACCATCTTAGTTTTTTTTCCTTTGTTTGAGACAGAGTTTCACTCTGTTGCCCTAGGTAGATTGCTATGGCATCATCACTCACAGTAATGTCAATTTCTTGGCCTTAAGAAAGCCTGTTGCCTCACCCTCTTGAGTAGCCTGGAGTATAGGCACCTGACTGGTTTTTTTATTTTTAATAGAGACAGGGTCTGGCTCTTGCTCAAGCTGATCTGGAACTATTGAGCTCAAGTGATCCACTGGTCTTGGCCTCCCACAGGGGTGGGATAATAGGGGCAAGCCACTGTGCTCAGCTCTACAGAACCTATCTTGTTCGTAACCCAGGGATGGCTTGTATTAGCAAAAGTGTATTCAGAATGGGCAAATCAATGAAATCCTTGACTTCTGGAGTTCTCAAAAGGGGATCCCTGGTTCTTTTTTTTTTTTTTTTTTTTTGAGACAGAGTTTTACCCTGTCCCTCTGGGTAGAGTGCTGTGGCATCATCATAGCTCACATCAACTTCAAACTTTTAGGCTTAAATAATCCTCTTGCCTCATCTTTCCCTAGTAGCTGGGATTACAGACACCTGCCACAATGTGTGACTAATTTTCAGAGAGGATGTCTCACTCTTGCTCAGGCTGGTCTTGAACTTGTGAGCTCAAGCAATCCATCCATCTCGGCCTCCCAGAATGGACCCCTGGCTCTTTCCTGCACTTTTCCCTTTCATCTTGCCAATTTTTGCTCTTCTCTTTCTTAGGTCATTCCCCTTAAGATGAAGTTATACTGTCTCCTTTTCCTCTTGCTCTTATAGTGAAGTCCCAGGAATAGGTATGGAAAATAGTTGCCTGTTTCTGAGAATGATCCCTAGAAGTTTAAGACGAGTTTGTAGAGTTTTAATTGCTTGGTAGAAACATACAGAGCAGACTTCTGCAACCAACCAGGTATCATTGGTCTTCATTACAAAGGCATCTTCTCTCAAAGTAAAATCCTTTCTAAAGCTGAGAGGCAAAGTGACAATCTGACATTTCCATGTGAATGAAGAAAAAGTATAACTGCATGACTGAGATGCAGTTCATGAATGAGCATGAGATCCAATCATAAACACAGAGAAGAGGGCACAAACAATCCTTATTACCTTTATAATTTTGCTGAAGGGGCTGGTTGTACTCTATAGAATCCAGTTAGGCTAGGCTTGTTTTCAGTGAGTGCTGATAACAATTTAATATCAGTAACAGAAACTTTTTAAGGAAATGAAAAGTTATATAACAGCATATTGAGTCCCACTGGAGATTCTACTATGGGCTAAATCAAGGTTTGGTCTTTTAATTTAAAACCACCAGGAAAAGATAAAATGAAACCAAAAAATGGACAGGACTCTGAGTTCCATGGCCTGACTATAGAAAACAGGATACCTGGTCCAACCATCCTTTCTTCCAAATCCATCATTACCTTTTCCTTTTGGTTGGAGAAGCCATCTTCTAGTAATTGACTGAAATGAGGAACACAAGGGAAAGAAGAAAGGCACCCAATGCATGTTTTCTAGGTCTGTTAGAAAACATGGGGTCTGGTTCCAAACATGTGAATCTATAAGAAAAGTGATAACAGCTTGGCACCCGTAGAACAGTGGTTACGTTGCCAGCCACATACACCAAGGCTGGCAGGTTCAAACCCCACCCAGGCCAGCTAAACAACAATGACAAAAGCAACAACAACAACAACAACAAAATAGCCGGGCATTGTGGTGGGCACCTGTAGCCCCAACTACTTGGGAGGCTGAAACAAGAGAATCACTTAAGCCCAAGAGTTTGAGGTTGCTGTGAGCTGTGACGCCACAGCACTCTACTGAGGATGACAAAGTGAAACTCTGTCTCAAAAAAAAAAAAAAAGTGATAAGGTAGACATTAGGGGAATGGGTACTGTTCAAAAAGGCTTACTTCACAAATGTTACTATCGCAGAACTGGAAGAGTCTACAGTGTTACTCAGCATGCTGTTGGCATTGTTATAAACAAGTTAAGGGGAAATTTCTTGCCAAGAGAATTAATGTTTGTATTGAGCATATTAAGCACCTGAGAGCCAATAAAAACTTCCTGAAACATCTGAAGGAAAATGATCAGAAAAAGAAGGAAGCCAGAGAGAAAGGTACCTGGGTTCAACTGATGCACTACTCTGCTCCACCCAGAGAAGCACAGCCTAAGCTGCTGGAACCTATTCCCTATGAATTCTTGGCATAATAGGCACAGCATGCTTTGTGATAGCCAATGTAAAGGATTCTGAGCTGCTGGAACCTATTCCCTATGAATCCACTGCATAATAGGTGTAGAAAATAAAAGGCAACTGCAAAAAAAATAAAATGCATCATTACTCTTCATTTCTTTGGGTCTGGTTTGGTTACGTCTTAGCCAAAGACGTGGGGGGTCCACGGAGTAGCTTCAAAGGGACTTTGAATATGAAGCTGCAACTTTATAAAATTAAAATTGCACATCTGACATAGACGCAATGCCCTAATGGAGGGATTTCAGGTATCATTCTAGACCACTGGATGAGATCTTTTAGTATAGGTGGAAACGTTATGAAATCTGGACCTCAACTCATTCAGTGTTATAGATATGCTGAAGATAAATATGCTATTCTATTCTGACTACTCACAAAATGTGAAAATGCTATTGGAATAAAAAAGTTATCCCTAGCTCTGGTCACTGTCTTGGGCTGCTGAACTCAATGAAAGTAACTAGCTGGGATTTTTACGGTGATTACTCTTTCTTCAAACATAAACCTTATCTTTGGTGGAAATGGCATAAATTATATCTGTATTTAATAAACTAAATAGAATTCCTAAAGGGCTAGTCATCCAGTTTGGAAGAAAAATGACTTTACCACATTCCTACTCTCTGCTGAGTAGCTCGTTCTTGCAAAGCGTTTCAAGAATACAGAAAGTTCTTATCATGCTTTTTGTTTACAGTGACTGCTTCTTCTGGTTCATAGTATCTCCATAGTAGAAGCTTCTTCTGGATGATGCTAGGTCACCTTTACCCAGCTTGGCCTTTGTTTTGTCCAGAAGACAGCTCTCCCAAGGCACCGAGCCTCCCAAGTAGCTGGGACTACCACAATGCCCGGCAATTTTTTTGTTGCAGTTTGGCAGAGGTTGGGTTTGAACCTACCACCCTCAGTATATGGGGCCAGCGCCTTACCCACTGAGCCATAGGTGCGACCCTTAACTTACTATTTTAAAACACTCAACCAAATTCAATGCATTTTATTTATTAATTACTTTATTTTTGAGACAGAATCTTACTCTGTTGCCCAAGCTAGAGTGCCATGACATCAGCCTACTCAAAACAACCTCAGACAACTAGGTTCAAGAAAGCATCCTGCCTCAGCCTCCCAGATGATTAGCTGGAACTAGAGGCACACGCCATAATGCCTGGCTAATTCTTCTGTTTTTAGTAGAGATGGATCTTCCTCTTGGTCGAGCTGGTCTCAAACTCCTGAGCTCAAGGGATCCTCTTGCCTCAGCTTCCCGAGTGCTAGGATTACAGGCATGAACCACCTTGCCCAGCCCAAATTCAACACATTTATAACCAAAATACTGAAAACAAAACAAAACAAAACAAAACAAAACAAAACAAAACAAAACAAAACAAAAAAACCGAAACCTAAAATGTCTGCAGTGAATGACTAGTTTTTTTAATCTTTTTTGTATTTTCCATATCTATGTTTTTGGGGAAAATGTTTTTGAGAGAGATAAAGTCTCACTGTCTCATTACAAGTATGATTCAGTGGCATTGTCATAGCTCAATGCAACCTTAAACTCCGTGCCTAAGCCTCCAGAATAGCACATATCACTACACGTGGCTAATTTTCCTATTTTTTGTAGAGAAGGGGTCTTGCTCTTGCTTAAACTGGCCTCAAGCTCCTAATGTCAAGCAGTCTTCCTGCCTCGCCCACCAAAGTGCTGGGATTAGAGGTGAAAGCCACTGCATCTGGTCTCCCATATTTACTTTAATGGGCCTGTACAGGAACTTGAGATTAAAAAAAGCAACAGTACAGTTGTAGGAGACCAATGTTGAAATTGCAGGTTTTTTTTTTTTTTTGGGGGGGGGGCTGGGGCCAGGTTTGAACCTGTCACCCCTGGCATATGGGGCCAGCACCCTACTCCTTTAAGCTACAGGTGTCACCCAAAATTGGAGTTTTAAAAGCTCTGTGAACTTGGGTTGGTGCCTGTAGCTCAGCTGCTAGGGCGCTGGCCACATACACCAGGGCTGGCAGGTTCGAACCTGGCCCAGGCCTGTCAAACAACAATGACAACATCAACAACAAAAATAGCTGGGCATTGTGGCAGGCACCTGTAGTTCCAGCTACTTGGGAGGTTGAGGCAAGAGAATCACTTGAGCCCAAGAGTTTGAGGATGCTGTGATGTATGATACCACGGCACACTCTACCCAGGGCAACAGCTTGAGATTCTGTCTCACAGAAAAAAAAAAAAAAAGTTCCTAGGTAGTCAATATAAAGCTTCACTGTTACAATGGGAGTGGGGTCTAATTTGCAATAAAGAAAAAGTATAAAAGCAAGGGCTGCAAGTCACCTACAATATTGAAAATCTGGAAACAACTCCTGAGCCCCCAAAGGGAAATAATTAAGCAAAATTACCTCTTTATTTTCTTTCACAGGCAAATACCACTGAAACAATCCCAGAACTACACAGAAGGGGGAAAAAGCCTGTGGCAGCATTGGAGAACAGAGAACATAACATAAAGGGACCAAAATGTAGGGGAATTTCTGAAGGAAGTAAAGAAGATGGAATCTGACCAACAGAAAAGCTGATCAGCTGATTGTGACAAGCTGCCTGGTGATTTCACACAGGCAAAACAAGGTGCTCCAAGACAAATGGATGGGCTTCTCAGAAATTGCTCCAAGGCACAGTGGCAGTGTTTAGGGTCAGAGGCAGAGGTGAGGCAGGCAGTGGAGGGTGTCAAAACCTTCCCATTAAAGTCATACACAGAGGTGGCTTCTCAGAGCTCTAAAAGTCCTAGTCAAAGAAGTAATGGTGAAATAGTACAAGTATCAGAAAGACTCTACATTACCACTCTTTGCAGAGGAGACTGTCTCCTTAGAAAGTCCAAGAGAAAAAAACAAAACAAAACAAAACAAACAAACAAACAAAAGAAAGTCCAAGAGAATCAAGTGAAAAAGGTATTAAAAAACAGAGTACAGGGTGGCGCCTGTGGCTCAGTGAGTAGGGTGCCAGCCCCATATACCGAGGGTGGTGCAAACTGCAACAACAGCAAACTGCAACTCACCGTGGCTCAGTGAGTAGGGTGCCAGCCCCATATACCGAGGGTGGTGCAAACTGCAACAACAGCAAAAAATAGCCGGACATTGTGGCGGGTGCCTATAGTCCCAGCTACTTGGGAGGCTGAGGCAAGAGAATCACCTAAGTACAAGAGCTGGAGGTTGCTGTGAGCTGTGATGTCAAGGCGCTCTACTGAGGGTGACAAAGTGAGACTCTGTCTCTAAAGAAAAAAAAAAAAACAGAGTTCAGGGCCGGGCGCAGTGGCTCATACCTGTAATTCTAGCGCTCTGGGAGGCCTATGTGGGTGGACTTCCTGAGCTCACAGGTTTGGGACTGGCCAGAGCCAGAGCGAGACCCCATCTCTAAAACAATAGCTGGGCTTTGTGGCGGGTGCTTGTAGTCCCAGCTACTCTGGAGACTGAGGCAAGAGAATTGCTTGAGCCCAGGAGTTTGAGGTTGCTGTGAGCTATGACACCACAGCATACTCCTGGGGGTGACAAAAATGTCTTATTTCTAAGTAGGAAGACAATACTATAAAGATATGAATGCTCCCCAACTCAATCTGTACATTTAAATTAAAATCCCCAAAGGTTTCTTTTGGAAATCTGTAAAACTGATATCAAGAATTATCGAAAGAATACAATCAATAATTTCTCTAAAGAATGAAAACTTGTCCTATCAGATATCAAAATTTAGTGCAAATTATGAAGAACATTATATCTGCATATTAAAGGCACTACAATAAAGAAAACAATTTCAAAATGTTTTCCAAGTTTACTTTTTGCACAATGGACCTTTGGGACAATGTACAGTTAAAAAAAATATCCTACAAACAATTTGTGTGGTAGTACTCTAGATCATCTTAGAAGAAAAAGAAAGTAGCACAAGGATACCAAGTTTCCAGAATTTCAAGGACTGGTTGATAGTCTCTCCCCAGGGATGAGGAAGCAGCTCCTAATCTTCTGTGAGCAGATTCTGTAATTTCATCTGGGCCTTATGCTCTCCATGTTGTTTTTATTTTCTTCTAAAAAAGCCACATTTGAAAAGGATGACTATAATCCCAATCAAAACCAGAAGGGCACCGACACTGCTTCCAATGATGATAGGCAAAGAACGGTACTCTACATCTTTTAGGAAGATGATAGTGATCTTAGTTTTGTGGTTCTATCCACTCACCCCTGCACACAGGGTACTGTTGAAAGATACTTCATCAAGAAATTCAGTTGTATCTCTTAGTAATTGCTTAGCGTGACCCAAGGTGATCTCTGCAGGTTAGGTTTCTTTTCTTTTTTTTTTTTCTGTTTTTGGCCGGGGCTGAGTTTGAACCTGCCACCACCAGCATATGGGACCGGAGCCCTACTCCTTCGAGCCACAGGTGCCGCCCAGTTATGTTTCTTTATCTGAGGTGATGGTACACTTCACTGAATGCCATTCTTCCACATGCTGAACCAGACTGTTCCCACAAGCGAATCCCTGACTCTGGATGCACACAGTGCAGGCCTGAAATGAGAGTCATTCCCAAGACGAACTTGAGCAAACTCTGGATCTGAAGTCTTCCTCACCATTGCTGTTGTCTCCCTTTAGGTCCCTGGCAATGGCAATTACTATCCTCTGACATCAATCTCCTTCACCTTCTAGCCCTCAAACCTCATATCCATTAACAGCCTGAAAGATTTATTTATTTATTTATTTATTCATTTATACAGAGTCTCACTATGCCTAACAGCCCAAAGTATTTATTTATTTATTTACTGAGACAGCCTCACTATGTCACCCTTGGTAGAGTGCTGTGGAGTCACAGCTCACAGCAACCTCAAACTCTTGGGCTTAAGCCATTCTCTTGCCTCAGCTGCCCAACTAGTTGGGACTATAGGTACCTGCCATATGCCCGGCTGTTCTTTTGTTTTTGTTGTTATTTTTGTTTAGCAGGCCCTGGACAGGTTCAGGTTCGAACGCACTAGCCCTGGTGTATGTGGTTGGCGCCCTAACCATTGAGCTATGGGTGCCGAGCTGAACCAAGCTGAGCCAACCCCAGCCCGAAGTTTTATATTCCTCTATTCTTGATGTTATCACCCTTCACATAGTCCTTGACATCAGACTATATATATATATTTTTTTTTTATTTTTTTTTTTGAGACAGAGCCTCAAGCTGTCACCCTGGGTAGAGTGCCATGGCATCACAGCTCACAGCAACCTCCAAATCCTGGGCTCAAGCCATTCTCCTGCCTCCGCCTCCCAAGTAGCTGGGATTACAGGCACCTGCCACAACGCCTGGCTATTTTTTTAAGTTGCAGTCGTTATTGTTGTTTGGTGGGTCCAGGCTGGATTTGAACCCACCACCTCAGGTGTATGTGGCTGGTGCCTTAGCTGCTTGAGCCACAGGCGCAGAGCTCAGACTATATTTTTTATGTCTGACCCTGACTCCTACATTTTCTCCTCTCTGCCCAACATTCAGATGCCTATCTTTGATCCTTCCCCACCGCCCACAGCATCATCCTTTCCCATCTCTGACTTCAGCCCTCATCCTTATCTGACTGCCCCCTGTAGTCAGCCCTTTGATTTTTCTCAACAGTAGAGTGCCTGAGATGCCCTCCACAAAACACAATGCTCCACTCTTCAGAGGGTATAAATCCCAATCCACAGAATGATTTTTGCATTCACAGAGTAGCTGAGCCCCTAACCCACAGAAAAGATTTTCATGATACATAATCAACTTATCCAAAGCCAGTAGTGTCTCAGCCCACTGCCCACAATTTGATCTTGTTCAGCCTTCAATTTTTGAGCTACAATTATAATAATTGGATTTGATAGCATACAAAAGAAAATAAAACAAATCCTTCATGACTGTTTAGACTAAATTTTATCATTTTACCACAGAAAGGCATTTAACAACCTCCTGACTTAAAATACTCAAGATACTCTGCTTGAATGAAAAAAAAATTGTGATCCAATCAAAATGCCTCCAACATTAAATATTCTGGAAACTTTCTTGGTTTACAATTGTGATTCTTGGAAATTTGCCACTTTAAATTCTTCAGAATTCTCAAATAACTTTTTCTGACTTCATTTATTTAAATATCCCAGAATAGCCTCTTGAGCTATAAATTTTGACAATCCAGGAGACTATTTATAGTGGGATGAGTACTCTCTGTGACTGATATTAGTTATGTTTTATTTTGAGAAGGACAAATCATTAAAAAGGTTGATAGGGCTGCTGGTATTTTAAACTAAAAGCAGTACCAAGGCAACCAAAGCAGCTAAGGTATTAGGTTGGAAGATAATAAAATATGATCAAAACACTGGATTCCTGTACCCCCCCCCCCAAAAAAAAAAGATATGGATGTAGGAGTGGGAGGAAGGAAAAAAAGATATGAATGTATCTTTTTTTTTTTTTTTTTGCAGTTTTTGCAGTTTTTGGCCAGGGCTGGGTTTGAACTCACCACCTCCGGCATATGGGGCCGGCACCCTACACCTTTGAGCCACAGGTGCTGCGCCCCAATGTACTTTTTTAAAAATTGAGACAGAGTATCACTTTGTCTCTTTAGGTAGAGTGCCATGGTATCATAGCTCACAGCAATCTCAAACTCTTGGGCTCAAGCGATTCTCTTGCCTCAACCTCCTGAGTAGCTGGGACTACAGGCGCCCACAAAGCCTGAGTATTTTTAGAGACGGGGTGGGTGGTCTCATGCTGGCTCAGGCTGGTCTTGAAACCTTGAGCTCAGGCAATCCACCTGCCTCAGTCTCCCAGAGTGCTAGGATTACAGGCCTGAGCCACTGTGCCCGGTGATATGAATGTACTTTTTACCAGTTTTGCTGACAGCTGGGGAGGCCTTCCAATAGGCAGTCAGTAACCCTGATTAGGTTGTCTAGACATTTCAGCCTAGGAATCCTTGGCATTTTCCCCACTGCTTAATAACTCAGATAAAAGATGGAGACTGGACTCTGTTATTATTTATTTTTTGAGACAGAGTCTCTCTATGTTGCCCTCGGTAGAATGCCATGGTGTCACAGCTCACAGCAACTTCAAACTCTTGGGCTTGAGTGATTCTTTTGCCTCAGCCTCCCAAGTAGCTGGGACTATAGGTGCCTGCCACAACGCTGGGCTATTTTTTTTTTGTTGTAGTTGTCATTGTGGTATAGCAGGCCTGGGCAGGGTTTGAACCTGCCACCCCTGGTGTATGTTAGGCCGGCGCCCTAACCACTGAGCAATGGGTGCCAAGCCTAGTTTTATATTTTTAGTAGAGACAGGGAGGGGTGGTGAGATGGTGGTGGGGTCTTACTCTTGCTCAGTGTGGTCTCAAACTGAACTGAGCTCAAGTAATCAATCCACCTACCTCAGCCTCCAAGAGTGCTAGGATTATAGACAGGAGCCACAGCACCCGACCTATATACCATATTAAAAAAAAAGTCCATTCATCGACAACCCAATGGACATTTGGGTTCTTTTCACCTTTTGACTATTGTGATTAAGATATTTTGGACATGGGGTACAAATAATCTGTTTCTCCCTGCTGTTTTTTCCAGAATTTTCATTGCTGCCTCTACTCCTTTTCCAGGTAGCACCTGGTACTTAGTCTTTGGGGAAAAAAACACCTCAATTTGTATTAGCGAAAATGTGAGAACTATGTGGTAATTTGCAAGTTTAAAGGAGAACAACCAGGGCTTTCACATTGCTCTCAGAAGCTTAAGTATCTCCCCGGTAGCAGGAAATGTAGAAATTTAAAAGGACAGAGCCCTAGAGAAAAGTAATTTCACCTTTACTTATTTATTTTTGAGACAGTCTCACTATATCATCCTCTGTAAACTGCCGTAGAGTCACAGCTCACAGCAACCTCAAACTGTTGGGTTTAAGAGATTCTCTTGCCTCAGCCTCCCAAGTAGCTGGGACTACAGGTGTCTGACACAATGTCTGGCTATTTTTAGAGATGGTGTCTCCCTAGTGCTCAGGCTGGTCTGGAACCTGTGAGTTTAGGCAATCTACCCACCTTGGCTTCCCACGTGCTGGTATTACAGGGGTGAGCCACTGCACCCAGTCTGTAAGAATATTTTTTTAAATAAAAAGAGTGCAGTGGTGTCATCATAGCTCACTGCAACCTCAAACTGTGGGGTTTAGGTGATTTTCCTGCCTCAGCCTCAAGTAGCTAAGATTATAGGAGAGCCTTGATGCCAGTATATTTTTCTGTTCTTTGTAGAGATGGGGTCTAGCTCTAGTGCTCTAGCTCCAGCTGCTCTCCAACTGCTGGCCTCAAGCAATCCCTTGCCCCCACCCCCTTCTAAAGTGCTAGGATTATAAGGTATCAGCCCCCAAGCCCTGCTAGCTGCTGATACACATTTAAATAGTCGGAGAAGTACTCTAGCACTGAGATTTTTTTTTTTTTTTTGAGACAGAGTCTCACTTTGTTGCCCTCAGTAGAGCGATACGACTTCATAGCTCACAGCAACCTCAAACTCTTGGGCTCAAGCGATTCTCTTGCTTCAGCCTCCCAAGTAGCTGGGACTACAGGCACCTGCCACAACACCCGGCTGTTTTTAGAGATGGGGGGAGGGTCTTGCTCTTGCTGAGGCTGGTCTTGAACCCATCCTTGAGCTCAGACAATCTGCCCAACTCTGTCTCCCAGAGTGCTGGGATTACAGATGTGAGCCACCGTGCCTGGCCTTAGGCCTGAGATCTTCAACTTTAGTTTACCCTTTAGGAATACAGAACTTCTCATAGTCCTCAAACTAACTCTCTACTGCTGGTGTTTCCAATTTGAACACAACTTTTTCCTTTCTGGAAAATCCCCCTGGTCTTCACATTCTTTACATACAGTATTTGCCAACCTCCAACAGAATCCTCTTTGCCTTTTTAGCTAACTGCCTGCCAGGTTTTGTAGAGCTCAAGTTTATATACTGTTGGGAGCTCTTAAAAAAACCGCAATTTGGATTAACCAGGGTGGAGTTGGAGAACTCTTCAGTAAAGTATCACAAGAATGGAAAAGTATCCAATGTATTCAATACTAATACAAAGCCAGTAGATGAACTAATGCATGCCCACACAAGAGAAAAACTCAATTTAATTCAAGTTGGGGGTAGGGGATAGGAAGGAAGAGGGAGACTGGTGTGTCTCGCCTAACAGGCGCAAGGGTATATGGCACACCTAAGTGACCGGCACAACTATAACAGGGGCCTTACCTAACAAACGCAAACAATGTAACCTGGTTGTACCGTCCTGTTAATCTGAAATTGAAAAAAATTTAAAGAAAAATAAGAAAAAATCACAAATAAAATGAGAAACCAAAACCTATTACTGGAGACCTGGAGATTGAGATTCACTTTCTCAGATCTCTAGGCAATTTATTAGCAATGCTTCCGCAGAGTTGCCTCATGGTTTCAAGCTGACTCCCCCTATTCACCTGGAGCATTCCATGACTCTCAGCAACCCCCTGCTCTTCCAGAAGCCCATGCAAGTGAGGTGCCCTGAAGCTTAAGATTCATCAACTTCACGTAAACCTGGAACTATCCGGTCTGCGTGGACGTTCCAGGCTAACTAGGGTATTATCTGTCTCCGTGTACCTTGCACCCACCTTAGGGGCAAGGGCTTGAAACGTGCTGGGCACTTAAAACTCCTGCAGGGCCCTCACCTCAGTTTGATAAAAGGACACAAGCGGTTCAGATGCTTGTGCTCTTTTACAGGCAGAGCCCGACGTAAGGCCCGGCTCAGAGCCGCTTCCAACGAGGCCTTTTCTCCTACCGACCAATCTACCCTGAGGAGAGAAGAGAGTATTCTGCGGAATTTGATCAGCTCCCGTTCACATTTTGGGAGCCCAACAAACAGAAAGTGGCAGAAGACCCTGCCACCGGAAGTTTCTTTAAGATAAAATCGGCGGAAATAGTGTGCAGTACTTCCTTAAACTACGGCCCCCCCCGAACTCGCTCCACTACTTCCTTCCGGAAGGGGAAGTGCTCTGCTGTGCAGCGCCGCTGCGGCGGGTTCTGCGCGCAGGCCCAATTGGCCAGCTGTGCTTCCTAGCCAATCTTTTCACCGACCCTTTAAAGTTTCTCGTGCCAGAACGTGACGTACCTTTGCGTATCTGGGGGCGGGACCTCAGGGAGAAGAGTCTGAACCGGGGTATCGCGAGAACATTCTGTTCTTTCGTAGTTCTCGCGCTGCGGCTCTGCCCGCGTCCCAACGAGATCCTTCGAGATCTTCTCCGCCCCCGCTACCGGCGCCTCTTCTGTGGCCGTTGAGCTGGAGCCGGCCTGAGAAGCGCCCTTGGTTGTGGTCTCCCAGCCAAGAACCTAGGTGCTCGCGTAGACGCTTCTCATTAGCTCCAGTCCCTCGGCCCACGCGGCCCGCTCTCCACGCGCTAGCCCCGCCGGGATCCGTGTCCTGTCTCGGCAGCCGGACCCGGGCCCGAGCCGTAGCCGGCGCCATGTCGGTGGTGGGCATAGACCTGGGCTTCCAGAGCTGCTACGTCGCTGTGGCACGCGCCGGCGGCATCGAGACTATTGCCAATGAGTATAGCGACCGCTGCACGCCGTAAGTGTGGGCCGCGCCGGCCGCGCCCGCGGGGGTGAGGAGGTAGCGCTTGTCCCATTCTATGACCCTCGCCGTTTGGAGATGGGAGCCCGAGGAGTCGTCTTCCGAGCTGAGGTCTTAGTGGGTTAGGGGACCCCCACTGGGTGCCAGGTCGCTAATGGCAGCCACCTGCCTCGAGCATGGCGCGAGGTGTTTTTATGGTGGCCCGCGGGCCGAACTAAGGCATTGGGCCCGTACTCGGGCACGCGGAAAGCACGAGTAGGAACTGGAAGGAAGGCAGGCCTAGGACGTATGGTGGGTCGAGAATCTTTTTCTAGAGACAAGAGACCAGGCCCAGGGCGTACTGACCTTTCTTGAGCCGAACACAGAACTCAGAACTTTGCATGCAGCAGGCACTTAATAAAAGTTGCATTGAACAGGTTCTGGGGATTGCTGGTCTGTGTCCCACGTGAGTGGGGGTGGGGTACTGCCCAGAAGAGAGGAAGCTAGCTCACCCGAGGCTCAGGTTCCGGATGTCGTGATTGGTGTCGTAGCAACACAGGAGACTCAAACGCTGGGGCTCAAGCGATCCTTTTTCCTCAGCATTCTGAATAATTGGGTCTAGAGGTACCCACTATGATGCCCGGCTAGTTTTTCTGGTTTTAGTAGAGACAAGGTCTCTGGCTCTTGCTCAGGCTGGTCTCCCAACTCCTGAGCTCAAGCAATCCACTCCCCCTGGGCCTCCCAGAGTGCTACGATTACAGGCATGAGCCACTGTGCCCAGCTCTGCTGAGTATGTTTAGAGTCTTAATAGCTTTATTGAAGTGTAACACATACTGTACAGTTCACTCTTTTGAATTGTACAAGTCAGTGGTTTTTCAGTGTAGTCACAAAATAGTGCAACCATTCTCCACATTTCAATTTTATTTATTTATTTTTTTGAATAAAATTATTTATTTTTTTGAGACAGAGTCTGACTATTGCCCTCGGTACAGTGCTGTGGCGTCACAGCTCACTGCAACCTCCAGCTCTTGGGCTTAGGCGATTTTTTTGCCTCAGCCTTCTAAGTTGCTGGGACTACAGGTGCCCGCCGCAAGGCCCGGCTATTTTTTGTTGCCATTTGGTTGGGGACGGGTTGGAACCCGCCACCTTCAGTATATGGAACGGAAGCCCTACTCACTGAGCCACAGGTTCTGCCTGCCACATCAATTTTAGAGCATTTTCATTATTTCCCCCTCAAACCTCTGTACCCATTGGCATCCAGACTCTATTTTCTTCTTTGTTTATAGTTTTAAAACAATGAGTATTTTAATTTGCATTTCCAGGGAAATCTATGGTGCACTAAAGGTTTTTAATAGCATTAAAGTTAAGCATTTTATTTTATTTACTTATTTTCGAGATAGAGTTTCACTTTGTTGTCCTGGGTAGGTGCTATGATGTCATAGCTCACAGCAACCTCAAACTCTTGTGCTCAAGCAATTCTTTTGCCTCATCTTCCCTAGTGGCTGGGACTACAGGTATTTGCCAGAACACCTGGCTATTTTTAGAGGCAGGGTCTGGCTCTTTCTTAGAACCTGTAAACTTATGCAATCCACCTGCCACAGCCTCCCAGAGTGCTAGGATTACAGGTGTGAGCCACCTCGCCTGGCCCTAAAGTTTAAGCATTTTAGCATTAATTTACTTTATGATACTGACTTCTTCACTGGATTGTAGTTTCCTTCATCTGTAAAGATAGTATCCCCAAGTAATTAAAAAGCACCGAATTAATTTTAGGAGCTTGCTCCATTCCTGCCTAAAATTGAACATACTTTAGTGCCAAAGGGGACACAGGAACAGAATCTCAAATAATTGGGAAGAACAGTGTTTTTTTTTTTTTTTTTTTTTTTTTTAATTTTTATTTTTTGAGACAAGAGTCTCACTATGTAGCCCTTGGTAGAGTGCTGTCTTGTCACAGCTGTCCAACTCTTGGGCTTAAGTCATCTCTTGCCTCAGCCTCCCAAGTAGCTGGCACTACAGGCACCTGCCACAACGCCCGAACATTTTTTGTTGCAGTTGTCATTGATGTTTAGCTGGCCTGGGCCGGTTTCAAACCTGTCAGCCTCGGTGTATATGGCTGGCGCTGTAAGCACTGTGCTGTGGGTGCCGAGCCCAGAAGAGCAGTGTTCTTATCCTTTATTTCTTTTAGATTATTACCATGTGCTCCTATATTTCTTATACACAGCAGCTACAGAAGTAATTATACCATGAATTCTATTCTTTGAAAATTGTTGAAGATGCAAAATTTTATCCTCCCTGATGGCATTTAAGTTTCAAAGATTAAGTGATATGTGGCCCCTATGCACCTTGTAAGTGTCATAAGAAAATACCATTTAAATTCTTTACAGAGAAAACATAAGAAAATTCGTGTATTTTCCTTCATATTTTCTATTAGTTTACGAGAGTGCTTTACATTGAAAGAATTTCTGAACTATGATTTGATTAACTTTGGTTTCTGTATTGGGAGTCTTAAACTAAATAGAAAATGGGGCAGAGGCTGGGCCCGGTGACTCACATCTGTAATCCTAGTATTTTGGGAGACTGAAGTGGGTGAATTACTTGAGCTGAGGAGTTAAAGACCAG
Organism: Loris lydekkerianus; assembly: GCA_963574355.1. Lineage (NCBI taxonomy): Eukaryota > Metazoa > Chordata > Mammalia > Primates > Lorisidae > Loris > Loris lydekkerianus. Next base: position 7,638 of record CAUYPK010123853.1, on the reverse strand, counting down.
CCTAAGCAAGAGTGAGGCCCTGTCTATTAAAAGTGAAAAACTGAGCCAAGAGGATCACTTGAACCCAAGAGTTGGAGTTTACTGTGAGCTATGATGCTGCAGCACTCTACCAAGGGTGACAAAGTGAGACTCTGTCTCAAAAAAAAAAAAAAAATGGAGGCGGAAAGTTTGATTTTTGTAGAGGTTATGGACAAATGGATTTGGATTTCACAGCTACCAAGAATGCATGATGTAGGTCTGTTTTACCGGAAGAATTAAAATGAAATGTGGAAGTACCTTGTTTCAAATAGTTTGGTGTAGCAATCTGGTTTTAGTTTTTGAGGAGCCAGTGCAGTCGTATGTAGAAGAAACTCCTTTCCTTCAGTCTTGCTTTATTTTATTAGATATTGAATGAGTGCTTCCAATATGACAGCCATCGTGCTAAGTAGTGGGGGTAGTGTGGTGAACACATAAACAATTGTGGACATGGTTAGTGGAAAAAGCCAGATGGTAAACAAAAGTATGTGGTACTTAACTGTGGTAAAGGACAAGATGGAAAAGTACAGAATATGATGAGAGCGTAATAGGAATAGCTAATTTAAGTAGGATATCCAGTGGAGATGGAAGTTGCTCTAAAACAGTGGTTCTCAACCATTCTAATGCCGCAGTGTATTTTAATTGTTGAAAAGGGGTCTCTAGGGATGGTGCTTGTGGCTCAAGGAATGCTGCCGGCCCCATGTACTGAAGGTGGTGGGTTCAAACCCGGCCCCGGCCAAAAAGACATTTATAAAAGGGGTCTCGACCCACAGGTTGAGAATTGCTGCTAACAGAAGTGTTATTTGAGGCCTGGAGGGACTAGTAGGAGAATGGTGGAGGTTATGGTGAGTTTGAGGTTATGTAGGCAGAAGGAGCAGCTAGTGGGAAGACCTGAGATAAGAAGAGCTTGGAATATTTGATAGATTGAAGTGGTGTAAGATGAATCTGGGGCCTTAGGCAGGGCCCACTAGGTTATTGGCAGGGCCTTGTAAATCATATTGAGGATTTTTTGGTAGGTGAAGTGGGATGTGATCCTGTTCATGTTTTAAAAATGTGATTGGTTTATGTGTGGAGAATGGGTTTATTTGAGAAGGGCAAGAGAGAAGTAGATATGGAGGCTGTTGGGATATTGATTACAAATGGGAGTTGTTGGTTTCTACTAGTGGGAGAGAAGTGTGTGGCTTGAGATAAACTTTGGAATTTTTTTTTTCTTTTTTTCTGAGAAAGAGTCTCAAATTGTTGCCCTGGGTAGAGTGCCAAGGCATCACCATATGGCTTACAGCAACCTTCAACTCTTGGGCTCAAGCCATCCTCTTGCCTCAATTTTTCTATTAGAAAGACCCGGGGCCTTGCTTTTGCTCAGGCTGGTCTTGAACTCCTGAACTGAAGCATTCCACCAGCCTCGGCCTCCCACAGTGCTAGGATTACAGGCATGAGCCATTGTGTCTGGCCAATTTTGGGGATTTTTAATTATGAATCATTGGGTTGACTTTTTTTGACCATAGACATTGGAGTAAGACAGAAAACCTGTTTTTGTATTTAGTTGATTATAGTAGAAAGGGTATAACCTTAAAGCTGGAATAAAAATGTTACTAGACTGCCAGACATTACAGAAGCTAATTGAGCTGTAGTTTCTAAAATTAACTTGATTTCTAAAAAAATTTTTTTGAGATAGAGTCTCACTCTCATACTGAGTAGAGTGCTGTGGTGCCATAGCTCACAGCACCCTCAAACTCTTGGGCTCACATGATCCCTTTGCCTTAGCCTCTGGAGTAGCTGGGATTATAGGCATCTGCCAAGAAGTCTGGCTAGTTTTTTTGTTTTTAGTAGAGGCAGGATCTTTCTCTTGCTCAGGCTGGTCTTGAACTCTACTAATCTACGTGCCTCAGCCTCCGGAGTGCTAATATTACAGACAGTGAGCCACTGGGCTAGGCCCAAAAATGAACTTGAAATGAATTACTTATGATAATTTTGTGTACGAATTAATCATTTTCATGGACATGAAATAAAATAGGAATTTGAAGAGCTGAAAAAGTCTATTCATAAACTGCCCTTGAGAGAGCAAAAGCTGAAAAGTATAGTTTCTGTGTGTAATTGGCATCTGGTTCTTTATTTGTGCAAGAAAAGTATTCCTCTTTGAAGTGAATGTATTTCATGTTATGTAGCTCTAAATAAAGTAGCAGGTCTTTTGGATTGAAAGAAAAGTTGATTTTGTTAACTAAAGCTTCAGACTGCTTATACCACTCATTTGTTTAATTGCAGAGGTAACGAAAGTTGTTTCTTAGAATTATTTCAGAACTAAAATAACTTGTATACAAAAGTGGCAGAAGTAATTCACAGGAACTTTGTCATTAGGTTCCAAATTGGGTTTCCTAAATTAAAATGTATTATTTTTTAAGAGGCAGAGTCTACCTCTGAACTCATGAGCTCAAGCAGTCCTCCTTCCTGCCTCAACTTCCCAACTTGCTGGAACTACAGCTGCATGCTATCATGCCCAGCTAATTACCTTTTTATTATTTTTGTAGAGATGTGGTCTTGATACGTTGTTCAGGCTGGTCTTGAGCTCTTGACTTCAAGTGGCCTCCCAAATGCTGAATACAGGCTTGAACCATTGTGCCTGGCAAGAATTTTTGTTCTCACTTAATAAAACATTTGTTTGCTGAAACAGTAAAAACACTAAAGTACTAAAGTAAAATTTTTTCCTTTTGATTACTAGCTGTTTGTGCTGTAGTCTTCCACACCTTTTTCTTCACTTCTGCAAGTACATGGGTAGGTTGTGTGTATTGAAATAAAAAAAATCATATTATATTTTAGACATTTTCCAAAGTCACTATGAATTTACCTTCTTAAATACATAATATTCCATATTATGGCTGTAACATGTTTTCTTCAGGTTTTAATTTTTTGCTGTTAAAAATAGCACTTTATCAAATAGCCTTGTATGTATATGTTAACATATTAATGCTTTTATTTTTGTTGGATAGATTCCCAGAAGTGAAATTGTTAGGGGAAAACATACACTGTATATGTTTAAAGATTCAGCAATCTTGCCAGGATATTTAATTGAAGGGATTAAAGTTTGAGAGGTTAATTTGTGTTAGGAACATAATTGATTTCTCTACCTCATTGAAGGTTATGAGGATTATAAAGAGTTAAAACTGTATAATGCATACGTTTTTTCTTGACTTAGTGCTTAGAATAGTGCTTGTCATATAGTAAATGTAGTATTTGCTAGCGTTGGTGTTACTTTTTGTGTTTTATTATTTCTGAGATAAGAGTCTCACTCTGTTGCTTCAGGCCAGAGTGCTCTGGCATCAGCCTAGCTCACAGCAACCTAAAATTTTTGAGCTCATGTGATCCTCCTTCCTCAGTCTTCTGAGTAGTTGGGTTCCTGTTTAACACTCCGCTAATTTATTCTATATTTAGTAGAGATAGGATCTCACTCTTGCTCAGGCTGGTCTCAAACTCCTGAGCACAAGCAAGCAATTCTCATGTGGTGTTGGCCTCCCAGAGGGCTAGGATAATAAATGTAAGCCACCATGCACCCCATCTATTTTTTTTTTTTTTTTTTTTTGGTGGCAGTATAGTTCCGTTGCTCAAGCTAAAGTGCAGTGTACTTACTGCAACCTCAAACTCCTGGGCTCAAGTGGTTCTCCTGCCTTAGCCTCCCGGGTAGCTGAGACTACAGGCTAGAACCATTATGCCTGGCTCATTTTTCTATTTTTAGTGGAGACGGGTCTCACATTTGCTCAGTTGGTCTTGTATTAATGCTTTTTATTATTGGATTACAAGGACAGTAAAATAAAATCTATGAAAGTTTAGCTTTTGGGTTCTACAACTGTGTGTACCTTTTATTTTAGTGATTGAGGAATTTGCTGAGTTTTGGGAACTGTAGATCTCAAAAATATGACTTTGGTCTGTTTGGTATCAACTTTTTTTGGTAGTTTGTAGTTCATGACTAAGGCAGTAACCAGAGAATACTGATTAATGCAGTATCCATTTTCATGCCAGTTTTGCCTATAGGTTTTATTTGATAGCCTAATTGTGGAGTATCAAATGTTCTCTGAAAAGCTCATTTTCTTCTATTATTAAAGAAACTAAATTGAAACAACAGTTGTTGTAATATACTTAAAGTAGTTCTACAAATGCTTATAAACATCACACTGTACCATTTAAGGATCTATTCTAGTTGCAGCAGTTCATGATACCCTATCAGAATGTGCATAAATATTTGGTCACTAGTATCCCTTACCCAGGAAAGGGAGAACAATGGTATTCTTTGGCTGAAAAAGGATACAATTTCTAGGACATAAAGATAAGAACATAGGAATCTTGAGCTTGATTTGACTTAACTTCCTGTAATGTCAGATTTAGAATGGAGGAAAAGTGTTATCAATCAAACAGCAAGTGTGAGTACTTCTTATGATTTTAGCAATATTGACTTGGTGTTTTGTGTAGTGTAAAGTATAGAATAAAGATTCCTGTTGTCCAGAGATGTAACTACCCCAGGTGAAAATATGAATGACATAAAGCAACAGTAAATAGAATAAGAGTTTAATTATGGACAAGGTTACATAGTACACACTTAAAATACCATGTTTAAAGGGGAAGAAGTTATTGGGGTAGGGGGCTAGATGAGGAAAGGCTGGAGTGGGATGTGAGCAGAGAGGATTAGAATACATGGAGGGGCAGATTGAGACAGCAAGGTATAAAAGTAGGAATGAATTTAATAGTTTGGCAGTATAAGAGTATGTATGAGATTTGAAGTCTGTTAGTCCTGATAATTTTTTTTTTTTCTTTTTTTGAGACCTCCTCAAGCTATTGCCCTGGGTAGAGTGCTGTAGCATCATAGCTCACAGCAACCTCTAACTCCTGGACTCAAGCGATTCTCCTGCCTCCACCTCCCAAATAGCTAGGACTACAGACGCCCAGCACAATGCCTGGGTGTGTTTTTGGTTGCAGCTGTCATTGTTGTTTGCCGGGCCTGGGCTGGATTTGAACCTGCCAGCTCAGGTGTATGTGGCTAGCGCGGAACAATAATTTTTTTTTTTTTTTTTTTTGAGACAGAGTCTCAGTATGTCACCCTTGGTAGACTGCCGTGACATCATAGCTCACAGCAACCTCCAACTCTTGGGCTTAAGTGATTCTTTTGCCTCAGGCTCCTAAGTAGCTGAGACTACAGGTGCCCACCACCACAGCTGGCTATTTTTTTTGTTGTAGTTGTTATTGTTTAGCTGGTCCAGGCAGGTATGAACCTGCCAGCCTGAGTGTATATGTCCGGCGCCCTAACTACTGAGCGTAGGTGCTGAGCCCTAAAATTTATTTATTTATTTATATATATATATATATATATATTTTTTTTTTTTTTTGAGTCAGTGTCACTTTGTCACCCATTGGTAGAGTGCTGTGGCGTCACTGCTCACAGCAACCTCAAACTCTTGGGCTCAAGTGATACCTCAGCCACTGGAGTAGCTGGGATTATAGATGCCTGCCACATTGCCAGGCTTTTTTTAGAAATGCGGAGCAAATCCTCTTGCTCAGGATGATTTTGAACTCCTGAGTTAAAGTAATCCACCTGTTTCAGCCTCCCAGAGTGCTAGGATGATAGGCATGAGCCCCTGCGCCCGGCCTAATTGGTATATTTTTGTATAGTGCTAATATTTTATTATTTCTAATGTGCCATTCTCTGATATAAGCCCTTTAAAAATGGATTATCAGGCTTGGTGCCCGTAGCACAGTGGTTATGGTGCCAGCCACCTGCACTGAGGCTGGTGGGTTCAAGTCCAGCCCCGGCCAGCTAAAAATAATGACAATTGCAACAAAATAGTTGGGCGTTGTGGTGGGCGCCTGTAGTCCCAGCTGCTTGGGAGGCTGAGGCAAGAGAATCCCTTGAGCCCAAGAGTTGGAGGTTGCTGTGAGCTGGGACACTACAGCACTCTACCGAGGATGACATAATGAAATTCGATCTAAAAAAAAAAAATGGATCGTCAGATTTAATCTGTAGCAGTCCTCTGAGATGTGCTGTAATTTTAGAGGTGAGCAGATTAAATCTCAGATTAAACGAAGATAACATGCTAAAAAGGCAGAAGGATTTGGGCAGTCTCAGATTGTGTGATTCTGGAGCCTGAGTTCTTTTAGTTGGCTTTTTATATAACTTTTAAATTTTATTTATATATTTATAGACAGAGTCTCACATTGTCGCCCCTGATAAAGTGCCGGTGTGTTATAGCTCATAGCAACCTCAGACTCGGGTTCAAGTAATTCTCTTGTCTCAGCCTCCCAAGTAGCTGAGTGTCCAATAAAGCACTCAGCACTCAAAACTGTAGAGTACTGTGGCAGACTGTAAGTGCCTGCCACAATGCCTGGGTAGTTTTAGAGGTGGGCGTCTCCCTCTGGCTCATGCTGGTCTCAGACCTGAAAGCTCAGGCAATCCACCTGCCTTGGCCTCCCAGAGTGCTAAGATTACAGGCGTGAGCCACCACGCCCAGCCCTAGAACATTTTTAGGTGTAAGAATTATGTAGTGATATTAGTGATTTTTGTTTTATGTGGTAGGAGAAGTATAAAATTTTTTCCTATACTGCAAAAGTTAGGTCTTTTTTGAGGGTTTACTTGCTATATTATTATATGGTAAAGATTGAAGTTCCATCAATGACATTCCATTCCTTTGTGAGAAGTTAGGAACTATTTGCAGTGTGTATGTGTAGTCCAAGAAAAAGGAGGATGAGTAATTTGAACTGAGGCAAACATTTATTTGGCTTTTTCAGATGTGTGAAACACTTTCTATTATTGTTAAGAATGCAGATACAGAGTTTTAAAGTAAGAATACTGACTTGAAGGAGAATATTGTCTAGAGCAGTATTGTTTAGGGAACATTATTCTAGGAGATAATGTTCTGTCCAATAGAACTTTCTGTGATGATGGAAATGTTCTCTTGACAGTATTGTCCAAAATAGTAGTCACAAGCCAAGCTTAGCTGTTGAACACTTCAGTCAGTGGATTGAATAATTGACTTTTGTGCATGACTTTTCCAATGCCCCAGTTGATTTTAAGACTCATGCATAGGTTGTGCTTTATGGTTTATAAAACACTGTTTTAAAGGGGAAAACAAATATGCATTCATAATGCAATTTGTGGTCATTGCAAAGTAGAAATTAAGTCAAGCTCACTAAGCTTTAAGAGATAGAAATATTTAATTTGTACTTGGGGAAGTTGGATTGGAAAGGCTATAGACAAAATGGGCTATATTCCTGGAGAAAAAATGAAGGACCAGGGCCTGTCAGCTGTGAAAAGTGGCATGAACAAAGCAGAAAGATTGAGACTTTATCCAACTTTGGGTTGGCTCCCTATGTGGGTGAGATACAGTTGGAAAATATTGTGCAGTTGGGTTTAGAGAGGCCTTAGGTTCTATACTAACGAATTGGAGCTTTATTTGTTTTTAGTTGTTTTTGTCTGGAAGGTATTTAGAAGCTTTGGTGTTACTGAGGTGGAATGGAGAATTAACTTTTTTTTTTTTTTTTTTTTTTTTTTTTTAAAAAATAACACATGGGAACTTTTAGTATTTTGTGTTGGCATAAGAGCTAACAGTACCCACCAACTATTGGGTTTAACCGATTAGATGCTAC
>CAUYPK010123852.1:0-44645 GCA_963574355.1 Loris lydekkerianus | reverse complement strand
CTGCATTTTCTTAGTTATTGTGTTAAGACATTTATACTCTACACTTAGTAAATTTAACATGTACCCTTGTAAAATGCACTCTGATAATTTTCAAATGCCTATGGGGAGTGAGATCATACCTAATTCATTTTTTTTTTTTTTTTTTTTGAGACAGAGTCTCACTATGTTGCCCTGGGTGAAGTGCCGTGGTGTCACAGCTCACAGTAACCTCAAACTCTTGTCCTTAAGTAATTCTCTTGCCTCAGCCTTCTGAGTACCTGTGGACTACAGGTGCCCACCACAACATGCAGCTATTTTTTGTTGTAGTTGTCGTTGTTTAGCAGGCCTGGGCCAGGTTCGAACCCACCAGCTTTCGTGTATGTGACTGGCACTGTAACCACTGTGCTATGGGAGCAGAACCATCTAATTCATATTTTATACCCTATCATAAAACATATTTCTTCCACAGAGTAAGACATGAATAAATATTTTGTTTCATTTGAAAGAAATGCCTGCAGTCTATTTGTAGACACCAAGGACTCCAAATACTTAGTTCCCAACAAAAATTAAATAGTAGATGATCTAACACATGCCCACAGAGAGGAGAGAGAAATAGTGTAGGAAAAAGCACAACCAAATCCTTTAATTATGCAATCTGTATAAGTCATAGGCACAACAGAAGGAAAAACGGATAATAACCACTTTTAGAGTTGTGCTATATGGGGAATATCGCCCCCTTAAAGTTTTCTTAAATATTATTGTCTCTTATTAATAAATAAAATAAGAGAAAAGACCCTCCATAAGGTCTTTGTTCCAAGTTCGCTAATAGAGACAGCTGGAGCTTTAAATTTTTATTTTCATTTCTTTGTTTAACCTTTTAGTCTAAAGGGCAGTTGGAGCAAAAGTGGTTTCTGGACAGTTCAAGGAACTCAGTTGAGTCTGGCACATTTGCTGTACAGCTTTTTCTCTTTTTCCTTAACACCTGGATGCCAGTTTTGCACACATTTCCCTGATGTGCCTTACATAAAAGCTACGCTATGGAGAGAAAACTGCTGCCCACCCCCCAGCCCCCTCCAGCCCCCGTCTGTGGTCTGGCGAGGAGCAACTTAATTCCATTCAAGTTGGAGGGAGGGGGAACAAGGGGGGGTGCGGGGGGGTTGTTGTGCTCCTAGATAAAGGGCACGGGTAGGGATGTATAGCTTCACTTTTGGGTACGAGCCACAAGCACAGGAGGGAGTCTACCTAGCAAATTCATAAATTGTGACCTGGTTGTTTATACCTTCACAATAACCTTTACAATAAAAAAAATTAATAAAATAAATAAATTTCAGGTTGGCAAAAAAAAAAAAAAAAAAGGAAAGAAAAATTAAATGAGTGAATTTAATTTAGGTTCTTAAAGTTTTACCTCATTTTTCTGTTGGTGGAATAAATACTATTTCTTCATTGAAATGCTTTCAGAGAAGGTATATTTAGCTTCTCCTGTGTTCCAAGAGAAGCATATTATTTTATCTTTTTATAATCCCATGCCTCCTAGGCATGGTGGCTTACACCTGTAATCCCAGCACTCCAGGAGGCTGAGGAGGATTGTCTGATTTCAGGAGTTTGAGACCAGCCTGAGCAAGAGTGAGACTCCATCTATCAAAACAGCTGGGTGTTGTGGTTGATGCCTGTGGTCCTAGTTACTCTGAAGGCTGAGACAAGGAGATCACTTGAGCCTAAGAGTTTGAGGTTTCAGTGAGCTGTGACTCCACAGCACTCTACCAAGGGCGACAAAGTGAGACTCTGTCTCCCCCGCCCCCCCCAACAAAAAAAAAAAAAAAGAGAAAGAAAGAAAACAACTACAATCCCATGCTTATCTGAAGAGTGAAAGATTTAAAACTAGAATTACAGAACAAAAAATAGCTATCTCTCCTCCCTCGGATATATGCAAGTGCTCTCAAATTCTATCAGATATTGATAATTGAAAACACTTCCTATTTATATAATAGGATGTAAACTTGGATGGATTTTAAGTCTTAAAATGAGCCCCAGCATGGTCATATGCTGAGTAGCATTGAGCAATTTGCAATTCCTCTGAGTTAGTTTTAGCACATGTAAAGTGGTGGGTGATAATAATATCTCTCTACATGGTTGTCAAGAAGATAAAATAAGATAATGCATAGGAAAGTACTGTCTAAACTATAAAACCCTTTTAGTATAAGACATCATTATGATTTTGGCTTGAAAAATAATACAACCCCCCATCTTTTGAAACTCAATTTAAATGCTACAGATAAGCTGTAATTATCTGAGTTTTCACTTAGTCTGTTGAAAGTGTTATAAAACCAGAAGCTTCATACACTTTGGAGAAAAATTGCTAAATGAAATCAGTGTTCTAATAGGACTTTTGCACTTGGCTTATTAGCTCACAATATGAATTTCTTGTAACTTTTGACCTATTTAAAGTGTGTAACTACTAGATTTTGAGAAAGTTAAATTAGCATTGCAAATTAAGGATCAGATTTCAATTGGATCTCAAGAATCATGGTGATCTGAAAAAGTTAATTCTTTTGAACATACAGAGAATGGAAACTATAAATTTGAAGTCTTTTCTAGAAGTTTTGAACCTTAGTTCTTAAATTAGCCAATCTGATAAATTTATAGAACAGAATTATATGCCTAGCAAGAATTTTCTTCATTTATTGTAAGAAATAGGAGCAAAATTTATTAGGTACAGTAGAAAGAGAAGTGAATTTTGTTCACAGGACTCAAGTTTAAGTCCTAGCTCAACCACACGTTAGTTAGGGTGGCCCATGATTAGGGAAATTACTCAAATCTTCTGACCTTCAATTTTCTCAGTGATTTAACTGTTTATGGGGATTAAGTAAAACATTTATTTATCAAATCTGTGCATGTATGCATGTATATATCCATATAATTTAGCTTTCCAGGATATACTAATGTTTCCCAATGAAGAAAAGAAAACAGAGAAGCTATGAAATACAGGTCTACACAGAGGATGCCAAAAAAAGGTAGACACATTTTTAAAAAGGAAAAAAATACTGTATTAAAATTATAATACTTGAATCACCTTTGACTCCTGCAATTATAAGAGGTCCTGAAATGTGACTTGTGTTCATCTTTTCTTATTGGTATATAATAAGTATTACCAATTTAATACAGTTTTTCCTTTCTTAAAATATGTATACTTGTTTTAGGCATGTGCATGCACACACGTGTAGAGAACCACAAATAAATCCATGTTTGAGAAATGTTACAGGAGAGGCAGAGAATGGCTGGAGAACAAACAGGACAAGTCTATTCTTTATGTAATGAGAAGGATATGAACTGTTTTATGGAGAAAATTGGAATGGTGATATTTATATTTAACTAGATGTAATGTAAGCCACATTGTCGTGTTTGTTTAAAGTAAAAGGCACCCAGGTTCCTTCTCTGATTTAAATAGGCAATGTCACCCACCCTAATAAAAAAAAGGAAAACTTGAAAGATAAAAGTGATACACAAATAGCTTGAATGCCTGCCAAAAAATACTTACTACTCTTTAAAGAAAGATACCAAAATTCAGCATTCAATAATGTAAATTAATAACATCAAATATTCACGTAAATTATTCATGAGAATTTAAGCATGAGTAAAAAGGAAAAAGGTGTCTCATAACTAGGATTCAAACCCATTAATAGACACAGATTCAGAGAAATCAAAATGATAAGTGTATCATCCAAAGATTACTGATTAAAGCCAGTATTTTGAAGATTTAAAGAAAACACACAAAAAAGTAGACACTTAAATAAAATGTGGTTTATCAATATTGGAATATCATGTGGTCAGAGGAAATAGGATAGTACACATAATCTGGATGAATCTGAAAACCACAATGCTTGAGGCAGAGAAACCAGGCACAGACAGCAGATCCTATGGGACTCCCTTTGTATGAAATGGTAGAACAATAAACATAGCAATGGTTCTTAAATGTGTATGTACAGTTTTGCTCCCTAGGGGACACTTGGAAGTGTTGATAGACATTTCTGGTTGTCACAACTGGTGGTATGGAGAAGAGTCCTACTGGCATCTAGTGGGTCCAGGCCAGTGATGGCACTAAAAATCCTGCAACACACAGGGCAGTGCCCCCATCCCCTAACGAGCAAATACACAGCCCAAAAGAAGCCCTGCTCTACAGAAATGGGGAAATCAGTGATTATCCACAGGTGGGATGGAGAGAAGACGATCGCAACGGACAAAGGGGAACTTGATTGGAGCTATGAAACTGTTCGATACTACGTAGGTGGTTATGTGGCCACAGATGATTGTCAAAATTCAAACCCTACTTTTAGCATGGTACACTCTGTTGTATATGAAAAGTGATTATCTGTGTATGTCTATATACCATATGTCCACATGTTGTGTGTCATACATATATCCATGTACATCCAAACACATGTGAGGTTTCTGTAACTTGGAATAAAATTGAATTGTGTATCATTATCTCTAAAAAGATACAGCTAATCTGGTCTCGGTCTACCTTTCCATCTAAATTGTCCCACTCTTGTGCCTCCCTCAGTTTGGAGACTGTCAAGGTTCCTGAACATGCCAAAGCTTTCCCAGCTGCTAGCTTATAACCAACGTGCCCTCTGCCCCAGGTTATTATTACATGTGTAGTAAAATAATTTCAGTCCTCCAACCCTCTTCCTTGGATTATAACAGAGGGACAACCACAAAAACACACAAATTCACATCCAACTGTGGCTGTTACGGTTTTTACGGGAATAGCACCTAACGACCTTCTCTTACTCAAAGAAGAGAGAGCATTTCCAGCAAGGATCTGGAGCTTTCTAAACCTTTTACCCGGATCTAAGAAAAGTCACAGATGAAAAGAAATCAGCAGAAGAACTGAGGCAACATGGAAAATAAAAACATATCAACACCATCGAGGGATCACGGTGGAGTTCCACCAGAAAACTCCAAGTATGAGGAAGCTAATGAGGGACAGAAATGAAATTCAGAGTATGGATAGAATTAAAGAGAAAGTTGAAAACCAGCAAAAGGAAGCCCAGAAACTGTTCCAGGAAATTAATGAAAAAGTCACTAAAGAACTAGTTAACATAAGGAAATATATCATCCTTAAATAAATGAAAGGGCCTTGGGTTATTGTTTAACTGTGGGTGGTGGTTTTACTAGACCCTAACTCCAGTGAAGATGATCTCCTGATCTCTGGACAATACTGTTGCACCATCTCCTTGGTTTAAGATAATAAAAAATAAGGAAAAGGAAAATTTGTTTGCCACTTTGATTACTGGCCTCTGGCAGGAAAGGAATTCAGGTTTATTTTTTAATTTTTGGAGATAGTCTCCCTCTTGCTTGGGGTACAGTGCGGTGGTGTCATCATAGCTGACTGCAACCTCAAATTCTTGCATTTAAATGATACTTCTAGATCCTGCTGGAGTAGCCGTTCAGTAGCTGGGACTATTGGCATGCACCACTACAGCCAAACTAATTTTTATTTTTTATTAGATTGGGGGTCTTGATCTTGTTCAGGCTGATCTCATGAGCTATTGCACCCATCCAGAATGTAGGTTTTAATTCCCAAAAAGGGTAACGAGTTTTAAGGAGACAAATCATAAAATATTTTGCTCTTCTTCAGACCTTTACCTCTGTTACATTAGCAGTGAAGACCACTCTTTAATTAAGAAGCTTACAAATCACCAAAAACACTTATGCCAGTTAATACAGAAATATATCCCTATCAAGAAAGCAAGACATTACACACAAAAATGAATAAAAAAGATTTCAAAAATTTGTGGAAATTTACTTAAGAAAAAATACTGAAAATGAGAATGAACACACTTCAGTTTATAAAAATTCTCCTGCCACCTCTCCAAGAAAATTAAACAGAAGAAAATTGTCTACCATACTCTTAGCACTGAATTATACAGACTTAAAAAAATTTTGGAAGTAAAAAAAAACAAAACAGGAAAGCAAATGAGGAAACAAAATGAAACATTAAACCAGAAATTCAAGTCTTGATAAGAGCAAGTGAAAAATGTATAACAAAAGAGTTTTCTTACTTACATAATGAAATGAAATGAAAGTGTTTTTAAATTTCTGGAAATAATGAGTGTCAGAAACATTTAAAAAATGTTTAAAGACAGTGTATTTGTTTTAAAATATAATAAAGAGAAAAGATATGAAAATGAGACTGTGAATAGAAGGGAAGAACAGTTGAAAAGGAAATGAAAGATAAAATAAAAAATAGGTGATGGAATTTCAACATATGTATAACCGGAGTCCCTGAAACCAAAATAATTATTGGATTACAATCCAAAAGAATTCTCTGTAATAAAAGTTACCCAAAAAGTTACACTTTGAAAGTGTCCACATTTACTAAGTTTTACATATACCCTTGTAAGATGTACCGCAGGTGTAATCCCACCAATCACCCTCCCTCCCCTCCCTTTCCCCTTTCCCCATATTCTTCGGTTGTAACTGGGTTATAGCTTTCATGTGAAAGCCATAAATTAGTTTCATAGTAGGATTGAGTACATTGGATATTTATTCTTCCATTCTTGAGATACTTTACTAAGAAGAATATGTTCTAGCTCCATCCACACAAACATGAAAGAGGTAAAGTCTCCATCTTTCTTTAAGGCTGTATAATATTCCATGGTGTATATATACCACAATGTGGAATGTAAATGTCTTAGCACAATAACTAAGAAAATGCCTGGAAGGCTATGTTAACCAGAGTGATGAAAATGTGCCAAACGGTCTATGAAGCTAGTGTATGGTTCCCCATGATCACATTAATGTACACAGCTATGATGAAAGAAAGAAAGAAAAAGAAAGAAAGAAAGAAAGAAAGAAAGAAAGAAAGAAAGAAAGAAAGAAAGAAAGAAAGAGAGAGAAAGAGAGAGAGAGAGAGAGAGAGAGAGAAAGGAAGGAAGGAAGGAAGAAAGAAAGAAAGAAAGAAAGTGTCCAACGCGTGGCCAGGAACATTGATCCAGATAAATAAACCACAAAATATACCTATTAAATCTATTAGATATTAAGATAAAATTTTATGACCTTCCAGGGAATATATTTTATCAATTAAAATGAGAAGAAAATTAGTTTTGTATTTGGGTCTTCAGCAGTAAAGTGAAGACCAGATGACATTGGAGAGTGGGAAAAAAATAGAGTGAGAGGAAAGGAAAGGGTTTTCAATCTGGTTAAAAATGGTCTTTAAGGATCAAAATATTAATATATGTATCTGGCTCCATAAAGTTTTATGCATGTTATGAAAAAACTAATGTTACAAATCTTCTACAGTTTCAAGGGTTAAAGAGGATTTTTAAAGATATGATTTACCTCAGTATGCCTTTTATATAGTTCTTACATTTTTGAACTATGTTAATATTTTATCTGTTCCAAAAGTAGCATTATATAGATAAAATGCAATCCTTTCCTAAATTTGTATGCAGTTCGAAACAAATGATCCTTACTCTAAATCAAATTAACAATAGACAGAAAAAAATGATAATTTTCTGTATATGTTTCAGTAGAATATATGAAAAACAAAAAGAAATACAAAAGATTTTTACTTAGATATTTTTCTTTCAGTATTACTATTAGCACAGCAATCTTAGAATTAATTTTTTAGGGCAGTGTATAGACATATCACTACCTTTGAAGCCAGACATCTGACTGTGGGAGGAAGGAAATTAAATAAATAATTACTATGAAAAAAGGGAAAGCTTTTCACATAAAATTGTTAACTCATTAAGGTAGCAGTAATGGTAAAATTACAAAATTACCCTTTCACAACTACCATTGCAATAATAAACTTATTACAATAATAAATGTACAGTATCACTCAAATATTACTTGTTTATTGCATATTCCTTATTAAAAATGAGATAAAGGTTACCCTCCTGTTTTCACAATGAATGAACTGGCAGACTTGTTTTGAGGAAATGACTGAAGTTAACATCACCCAATAATGACACAAATTCCCATTATGCTCCTCCTGGTATGATGCGCTACGGACAACGCGTAAATAGTACAAATGTAATTCACATTCTTGTAGAAAACTAATGTTTAATTTGAACCTAATCAGATGAACAGAAGTGAAGGGCATTTGATGAGTTGACTATTAATGCCTTAGGTTCTTCAAAATGTTAGTGTCAGAAATGATCTAACGGATGATGACCAGGATAAGAACAGGTCATCATGTAATGCAGGGTAGCAAAAAGTGTCTAGATTTAAAAAAGACTGAAGAGAAATGACTAGTAAATAAAATACGCAGATTGGACATAGAGGGAAATAGTTACAAAGATAATTTTTGAGATAGTTGTAGAAATCTGAATAAAAATTTGAATTCCTCTTAATAGAAAACAGAATCATAACAAATTTAAATTTCTTACATGAATTTATTGGATCCTGGCTTTTATAATTTCTTATTTATAAGAAATGTATGCAAAAACATTTAGGGGTGTTTGCCATGAGGTCTACAGCTCTTTTCAAATGATTTGTCTTTCTCAAAAAGAAATATGTATCTGTGTATGTATATGTGAGTGTGTGTATAGAAAGGGAAGTAAAGCAAAAAAAAAAAAAATTGTCGATTGGTAAATAAAGATGTGGGTTACAGGGAAATTCATTCTTTAATTCTTTCCATTTTTCTCTAAGTTTGAAAATTCACAAAATAAAATTTGGTTGAATAATGAGCATTATATATATGAGTAAGAAATTTTACAGAAATGCTTTTGTAATAATAACAACGTATGATAAAGTCTCCTCCCCTTTAGTGATAAATAGAAATGACGATGTATGTTGCACCCCATGATTGCATTAATGTCTACAGCTATGATTTAATAAAAAAAAGTAATAATAATAACAGCTCAATGCCTACAATGTTTCAAGCTCCTCTAAGCACCATAAACATTGTCATTTATACTTCACAATAACCCTATGAGTTTGGTAGAATTATTATTTCTATTTTTTACCTCAAGAAACTAATCACAGAAAGCTAAAGAAACCTATTAAAGTGAACAAGAGTGAGACCCTGTCTCTACTAAAAATAGAAAAATTAGCTGGGTATCTTGGTGAGCTCCTGTAGGCCCAACTTCTTGGGAGGCTGAGGCAAGAGAATCACTTGAGCACAGAAGTTTGAGCTATGATGTTATGGCACTTTACCCAGAGTGACAGAGTGCGACTCAGAAGGAAGGAAGGCAGGAAGAGAGCAAGGAAGGGAGGGAGGGAGGGAGGAAGGAAGTAAGGAAGGAAGGAAGGAAGAGATGGAGGGAGGTGGGAATCTATTAAAGATCACAAAAGGAAAGTAAAGATGTACTATTGAAATAGGCTTAATCTATAGCTTTTCTCTTAAAAAGTCACCTAGTTGGAGTCATCAGCCATAGTTGTAGTATAAGCCTTGGTTTGGGCACATCTGTTTTATCTAATACACATGTACATCCATATGCTCCATATTATCAGGCTGAAGAGGTGGAGATCCATCCCCCTGTTATTTCTAAGACAATAGGTTAATGTATGTAGTTCAGAATAAAGGGTCAGGGAATAAAGCAATTTTTTTTCTTTTATATAACAGTGATCAATGTTAGTAGAAGTTTGATATTAACCAGGAGATAGTCAACACACATTAATAAAATAAGCTATGTGTTTAGATGATTTTGGCTAATTGTAAGCGTTCTGAGAACATTTAAGGTAGGTGAGCTAAACTGATGTTCAGTAGATGAGATGTATTAAATGTACTTTCAACTTGTGATATTTTCAACTAACTATGGGTTTACCAGGATGTAACCCCACTGTTAAGCCCTGGGGCATCTGTATTTAATTGTCAGTGTAACACTGGATTCTACCACTGTGCATGACAAACAGACGTTGCATGAGCTGAATAAATGAATAAATGTCTTAAATCAATATTGTTGAGGTAAACCACCAATTACTTCTGACTTCGTCTCAGTTCTCAAAGGGGAACGTGCCAGGACCTTCTCTCTACTCTTTCCAATTTGGCAAATCAGTCCCATTATATTGGAGTGATGATTCCTGGCTGAAATATCTTTGTAGCAACTAAATGATAACTGCATTATAGAACGCTTCTAGTTCCATTAAGAAATGTTGACATTATTAGGGACGCGGTCCTTAATCCTCAGTGAAACATATGATGGGCTATAAATGTATGGATTCCCAGGAGTACAATTGTTTATAAGAAAATCATTTCTTTATCCAATTGTACATTTAGAAGAATCATTTTCTGTAGATTTGTCTGCCTGCTTCTGTATGGGGTCTTCGTAGTCCAAGACAAGAGAGAAAAATGTTAATGTCTATTTTAATGACTTTCTAGAAAATTGGGGCAAAAAACAAAAAGATAAAGCTTACTGAACAGTATGTAGTTAGAATCCCCAAAATTTTATAAGTTAGGTTTGGTTAATATGGTGGAAAGACAAAAGAACACTTTATTATATTTAAGAAATTAAAAGGTATTAGTAAGAAAATGCCTACCAGCTGTTCTCTATTTCCAAATGAGTATGAGCTAAAAAATAAATGGAGTTTAAATTCACCTGTTGGAAGTCAAGGACTCCAGTTAGAAAACCTCTTGAGGGGACTTCCAGCTTTAAGAATTATACAGAAAATAAAATGTCTTTCATAGAGTATTCAGTTATGTACATACTCTCAGAAGATTTGAGACAATATATGTATGAAATAATTTTAAGATATTTCAAATGTTTTCCTTCATATATAGAAATATCATTAACCTCCCATCAGGAAAGAATATAGTTTTCTTTTTTTTTTTTTTTTCTTTTTGTGGTTTTTGACCGGGACTGGGTTTGAACCTGCCACCTCTGGCATATGGGGCCAGTGCCCGACTCCGTTGAGCCACAGACGCTGCCCCAGGAAAGAATATCCTTTGCTTTCTTTGGGTTTTCCCACTACTAGTTTTTTATTTATACTTTTTTAACTTTTTTTTTTTTATTAAATTATAACTGTGTACATTAATGCATTTATGGAGTACAATGCACTGACTTTATATACAATTTGGAATCCTTACATCAAACTGGTTAACATAGCCTTCAGCTCATTTACTTAATTATTGTGTTAAGACCTTTATACTCTACTCTTAATAGAGTTGACACGTACCCTTGCAATATGCACCATAGGTGAGGTCCACTGATTACCCTCCCTCCACCCAATTTATATTCTTTATTTATTTATTTATTTGCAGTTTTTGGCCAGGGCTAGGTTTGAACCCACCACCTTCGGCATATGGGGCTGGCACCCTACTCCTTTGAGCCACAGGCACCGCCCTATATTCTTAATCTATACAGGCTGTTAGAAACTCTGAGGGCAAGCAAACTTAACTGACTCACATGGGTTTGAACTCAACCCTGACTTGTTAGTACTAAAAAAAATTAACTATTCACCTAAAGCAAACCACATCAGAATATCTTGGGGGAAAAAAGAAGGTAGTGTTAATTTCGCTTTCAGTATACATTTTTTTTTAGAGACAAAGAAGTAGACATAAATTTTTGAGCCCTTCTTAAAATTCTATGAGTCTCTACAGGGGTTTTATAGAAGAGAGATATAGATAGATTTTTCCCATGCTTGATAATTGACGAATCCTTTATAATGAGGCAAAGGTTTTAGGCAGGACCCAAACTAAAATAACTGAAGCTTATAAAGAGGAAAGGTGATTTTCCTTCTGACCTAATTTGCTGCTCCCAAATGCAGCCCACTGGTTCTTTTGCATTAAACCTCTAGCCACCATGGTAACCATGTCATATTATTGCTCAACCTGGTCAGCAGTTGAGCCAGTCTTCAAGGGGTGAGAGTTTTGAGCAGCATTAACAAAAAGAATTCTCCAGTAAAAGGGAAGCATTCTCTCCAATAAAAGACTTGGCTTGAAGCCTTTCTGTTTAGCACAAAAAGCAAAAGATAAATCAGATATATTTTCACCGTGGAGCAAGTAGAAGGTGGCAGTGTATTTTTGTAGGCATTGAAATGGGAGTTAAATAACCTGTATATCTTCTTCACACACAGAGAGGAAACCTGTGAGAGCAAACACATTTACTTCTGCTTCGCGTAATCAATTCAAAAAAGAAAACTCTGAGCAAAGGGAAGACAAGGAGCAATGACAGAGCCCCGATCTCATCCCAGTGAAGGCAGCACTGTAGGAGAGAGAGTTGAGATGGCAAACTGGGGCTGAATTGTATTCTCCAGGGATCCAGGGGCACAAATAGACAATACAATCATAATTTATTTCCACCTGCAATTTCTCGCATTCTTTCAGGCACAATGTAGTGAAGATATCCTTGCAATTTTATAAATGCTTCCCAGAGGAAAGGGTATAGGATACAGCATAGATGTCTTCTATAAACATCTAGTAGATGTGTTATTGGATAAAGCCTCCATAGAAGTTGGGCAAGATTGCTCATAAAATATGAATATTGAATGTTCTTTTGAGGATAACTATTTTTTTACATTAAATGGGAGAAATTTTATCCTCTTCAGAACTGAAAGAAAGTTTATTCAGTCACCAAGAACCCTGATTATGGGCTCAGATGAATCATCTGAGGGGCAGGAGGACTTGGATAGGCAGAGAAAAAAGGTTGCCCAAGTTACCAGGGCCTTTGATCCCAGTAGGAACCAGTAGAGCATTAAGAGGGCATCTCTCATTTTAAACTGGGCCCTAGTGAGTAAAGCCAGAACTGCAGACTGTGCACCGCCAACCTGTGACAGGCCCTGACTTTGTACCAGACTGCCCAGGACTCTGGGTTCCTAAGGAGTCCTGTCAATTAGCTTCCTGGACCCAGAGTGGATTCAGATAATTTCTGGACTTTCATTTGTTTACTTCAAAAGATAAAGTAAAATTCTTACCTCTCCCCATCTCCAAAATGTGGAATATAAGTGTGCTACTTAATTTAACTCAATCTGCCTAGTTCTCGACTTTGATGCCATAGGACAATACCCTTTCCTATTAAATAGATGCAAATGGAAGAAAAAAATATTCATTCTGACACACACTCTTTTTTAGACCCATTTCTACTTGTTCAGGTTTTGACATATGCATATGTATTAATTACTATTCTTACACAGAAAAGATAGAAGGCAGATAATTTATACACTGTGTAGTCACTGCTGTGTTTCACTATGCGAGGGGCATTCTATGTTTATTTTTCTCCATTTATTGGTATATGATTTCTATCCATATGGTTACTAAGAGGCAGAGCTGAGGTTGAAATTCAGCTCTGTTACTAATGATTAACTAGATGCACAAGAAATGGGAAGAATAAGTGAGTGAAATGTGTACACCAAGGAAGAATTACTGTCTTATAACAATTTTCTAAAATATGAATTTTAAGTTGTTTTTTTTTTACAATGAAGATATCATTTTTCATAGTGAAAATGATACCAAGTATAGAGTAAACTGAGCTCCTCCTTCTTAACCAATTTCCACAAACTCATATTTCCTTTAGGCAAAACAGTAATAAAACATTCCTGACATCGGGGATAATGGAAGGAGCATGCGTTTTGAAGTCTCTTTCTAAAACTGATTAAGTGACTCAAATTTTCTGAGCTTCAGATTTTATATTCAAGACCTAAGTTTGGGTCTGAGAAATTACCTATAAACTTTACTTCATGGATTTTTTCCCCAATTCTTATGTTTCTTAACATATTTTTGTTATTCTTCAAAGTCCTGTGCTTTGATCCAAATATTCCATATATCAGTCAGGTTAGGGTAGGTTATGCCGAGGTAACACACAATCATAATGTATCTGTTGCTTACAGCAACAAAGAATACTTCTCATTCAAGTCCATTGTGTATCAGCAGAGGCTCTGCTCCACATTTTCTTTACTTTTAGGATCCCAAGTTGGTAGAATCTGTCTTGAACTCTGCTATTTATTGCAGCAGTAGAAGAAGAGATATAACAAACCCCATACTGGCTCCAGAAGCTTCTGTCCAGAAGTGACATAATGTCACATCCACCCATATTTTATTATCCAAGCAAGTTATAAAAGGTTGATGGAAAAAAAAATCCCTTCCATAAAGAC
The DNA here is from genome assembly GCA_963574355.1 of Loris lydekkerianus. Taxonomy (NCBI): domain Eukaryota; kingdom Metazoa; phylum Chordata; class Mammalia; order Primates; family Lorisidae; genus Loris; species Loris lydekkerianus. The sequence goes on along the minus strand of CAUYPK010123852.1, from coordinate 30,629 downwards.
AGAAAAATAGTTTTATGTTCAGAAAATAATGTGCACAGCATATAGCCTATGCTAGGCATAAGGAACAATCACAAGGGAGACAGGTATATTGTGCTTTCTATATCCAATTATAGGATTTAGTGTAGACGTGAGAATGAAGAAGTATGCTATTTTGATTTTCTCTTTTAAGACTTTGCTGACCCTCTAAATCAGTGCAACAATAAACCCAATATTATTTCTAGAAGTCATGCTTTTAGAAATCTGCCACATGAGCATCAAAACATATTGTTATTAATTAGTCTTTGAAATACTGTTAAAAATCACAGTTGCATAAGTTTTAATTAACTTTATTCAAATTAACATGAGGGTACCGTATTTAGGTTCCATTGTTCTCCCTCCAGGGTAAAGTTCCGTTTGTGGAAGAGCCCCTCCTCAGTGTATCAGGGCTTCAGCTGCTTGGTCATTTATTCACTTTGCCCTCCGTGGAAGACAGAACAGCAGCCACAGGAGGCACTACTTCTCGGAGCTCTAGCAGTGATCATCAAACAGCGTCCCCTTGTCTATCAAGTTAAATAAGTTTAGAAATAGTCAAACCTGATTTTGAAGGTTAATAGCTACTACCCTATTTTAAATTATTGTTTCAAATGCTTATGTGATTAGTGTTATCACTAATTACTTAATAATTCTAAAACCTTTTGTATATCACTGACAATAGCACTGAAGTATGTGACACTGACTGTCGTGACCCCCTGAGGCCCTGGTCTCGGTCTCTGCATGAAGGAACCAGGCGTGACACAGATTAGCCGTACAAGCTTGCTGGAGGCGGGCTAACCTTAAGGGCAGGATTAAATAGCCCCCGCCACAACGGCTATTTATTAAGGTTATACACAAGAGGTGTGGAGAGTTAAGGTAATGACATACACATCAGGTGTGGAGAGTTAAGGTGATTACACACGAGGGCTGCTTGTCTAAGGATTGCCACGTGCTCTCCTCACATGTTCTTTCCCCACAACCCTCATGAAGAAGTACTAAGCATCAATGTTTAACACATACTTACTAGTGAGTGACCCATCTTATCTCATTCCAGAACACTGAGTTACTTGGGAGATTGCCCCCAAATCACAAAACATCTCTAGGCTTGCCAGGAGACTGTCCTGTTCTCAGCGTGTCCTTTTAATGGGATAAGAATCAGTAACTGTCCTTTGCAAGCATGGTGTCCGTTCCTCTACATGCCACCTAATATAATAAACACGTCTTAAGTGTAGTCTCCCCGTGTCCTTTCATTCTGACCAAGCTTCTTCTTGAAACTCAAGACATCCTGAAAATTCTCTATAGTTAATCAGAGATCAGCAGAGAACAGGCCCAGATCTCATCTTCTATTTTCTATTTTGAAGTGTCCTTCCTCTGGCTCCCCATAATTAATCCATTTGGTTCGCACACAGATTCAGCCTCTGCCCAGCTTCCCTGTCACAGATGACCTGGCTGCCTCTGCTTCTCCCTTGTGATTTGTTGGTTCCCTGCTTCGTTGTCTCACTCATCAGGTCTGTGTGCCGTGAGCAGAGCCTGGAAATAATGCGATGTCATTCTCTCAATTCTTGGAAAGGTATAGGTGGGTGTAGGTCTGTGATGGTCACTTTTGATGTTTACCACATATTCCATATTCACGTTCTTTGAACACATGCAAAATTGCCCTTCTCTGCTTCTGTTAAAGTTAGGTATGATGTGCTTTACACAATGAAATGTGATCCAAAGAGATGTGTATCATATGCTGTTGGACGTTTTTAGAGACCATGCAAAATTTGCAACATTCCCGACTACTTGCTATCAAAGAAGTTAAATGGGTTAGTCGTGTCTTGGTGATAACAGACCACACAGTATCTTTCTCTGGTACGTGGCTGTGTATATACATACATGTTCCAGAATGAGAGTTTAGATTCTAATCATTTTTTTTCCTTTATTTCAAATTCTTACATCATTAAAAAAGGAGGAAAATAGGCCTTCAAAATTGAACGCTGTCTCTGAGTGGAAATTAATCCCTAAAAAGGTAATTTTAAACATGTTCAGATAAATATCTTAAGTTTCTTCCAAGGAATTATGTGCATAACTTCGATGCCAGAATGATTGTATCTCTAAGAAATACTTTGGCATTTACAAGGCCAACATAAACTTGGTATTGGAATTTGAAGATCATTCTCAACGCATAAGATTAAAGGAAAGAGCTTTAAAAGTTCTCAGCTGGTATATATCAGCATGCCTCTTAAGTAACTAAAGAGAAAAAGGCTGGAGGCTCACAATTTTAGCATTTTATATAAAAGAATAACTTTATTTTCCCCCAGATCACTGATTTTTATCTATCTTAAGTCAATTTACTAAGGTTTTTTAATGGCTTTTATGTAAAATTTGGTGGTCTGAACTGGACGTAATATTAAATAGGCAGATGTATAGGTCAAAAGGCAAAGGTTTAAAAGATGGAGCCTCTTGTGGCTATACCATATAAAAAAAACTAAAGGCTAAATATAAACATGTCACTGGTAAGTCTATGAACAGTATGAAGAAAATGACCTGAAACACTCGATTAGAACACTTTCCTTATCACTTTTACCATAGATGTCTAAAACATTACAGAACTAGAAATAATCTTCAAAACTAAGCCAGTGTTTACTATCAGCTTAACTACTACAAAGTGTCCTTCCGCATATTTGTTTTTATTTATTTTGTTTTTTTATTAAGTCATTTGTACATAGATCATAAATACATTATGCCATTATGGGATTCAATGTGTTGATTATTTGTACAAATTGGAGGGCTTACATCCTACTAATCAACATAGCCTTCACCTCATTTACCCAATTACAGAGTTAAGACATTTGTGTTCTACACCTGATAGATCCAACTTGTACTTGCAATGTGCTCCATAGGTGTGGTCCCCCTACTAACCCTCCCTCTTTCTACCCACCCTCCTCCCCTCCCCTCTCCCTCCCCTTCCCTCCTTCATCCTAGGCTATAGTTGTGTTTCATTTTTCATATGCATGTGTGAGTGATTATAAATTGGTTTCACAGTAGTACTGAGTACATTGGATATTTTTTTCCATTCCTTAGATACTTTACTAAGAAGAATATTTTCCAGCTCTATCCATGTAAACATAAAAGAGATAAAGCCTTCTTTTTTTACTGCTGTGTAGTATTCCATATACCACAATTTATTAATCCATTCATGGGTCAATGGGCACTTGGGCTTCTTCCATGACTTGGCAATTATGAATTGAGCTGCAATGAACAATATGGTGCAAATATCTTTATGGCCAAATGATTTTTGGTCCTTTGGATATATACCTAGAAGGCGAACTGCAGGATCAAATGGCAGGTCTACATTTAGATCCCTTTGCATGTTTGTTTTTATACACGCATATTGGTGAAAGGGTAGAAAGATTGGAAACATTCAAATTCCCTGGCTTCATCTTCAAGACCTTCTGATTTAAAGGATCTCTAACAGGCACTAGGAATCCTATGGTAAAGCTCTTATGCTATGAAAGACTTTGCTCTTACCTAATTAAGAACAAGACTCACGGAGCAGGTATTTTGTTCAGATTTGTGATAGTATGCCAGTATGTGCTGGTGCATCTGGATGTAGCTCTTTCTTCTGAATATATTAAAGTTTTCTACATTATTTCTAGTCAATTAATTGAAAATAACATTTGAAGACTAATTATGCATGAATTGATGTAAAGGGCATCCTTCCAAAATGAGAGCCCTGCACATTTTGAAACTTTTGATGTTTCTCAATTCCTCTTATTTTTATTCATTTTAAAATGTGGCTTCATCTAAAAGACTTACTCTAAACAGTTTGCATTCTGGGAGGAGGAAAGTATCTTACCCAATTGGGTAGGCTGCCTTACCTCCTTCTCGAAATCTAAGTGCTGTCTCCTGATGATATAATTTCCTTCATAAAAAAAATCTACTCCCTTTTTTTCTTTTTTTTATCATTTTATCCCCTTTCTCTTCACTTTAATTTATATTCTTTCAGCTGGATAAACAATACTTTGAAGTATATTTTATGGTCAGGGAAACACAGATAAAAATTATTTAAATGTAATCACTTCACAATCACATAAACTCTTGTCGTATTATAGCATTTATCTGGTAGGAGTACCAAATACCTATAAATATTATCTAGTAGAAGCTAATAAATAATAAGGTGGGCTTTCTAAATGTAATGAAAATTCCGTACATAAAATGATGCCTACAAATATCCAGCTCTGAAACTGAGTTTAAAACAGGATTAGGTGTTTATAAATGTAATATATGTTTTAAACATAACTATTAATTTTAAAAATATTCCAGGTCATCATAAATTGAGTTAGGGGGATGAAAAACCATTTAAAGGAAAAACACTCCTGCACAGCTCTCAGAACAACATTTAAATATGCGAGCAGAATTTGAAAACCTACATGTGATTTTGTCAAGCCTATGATGACTTGCTAACTGCTTTCTCCATCTGCTTTTCTTTATTGCTGAGTGTGAAGTCCTGCTTGGTCACCACTTACTGATGACCTATTGGAGGTATACATTGCTACAAGCAAAAACAAAAGTGGGGGAAATGGGTCCGTGGCACCATAAAGTGTCAAACTAGAAAGACTGATCCTTGTCTGTTCTCCCTCAACAACCCAAGGAGAATTCTGCGAAACTATTTGAAGCACAAGTGTTAAGACTATGTCATTACTGAATTTTAGTTAAATCCCCTGAAATGATAAGATAATGTAGTCAAGTAGGAAAAAAGAAACTGCGGCCTCTTACCACTTCTTGCTCAAGGCATGCTGAGGGACATTAACTGTCATCATTATTAACACTGGTATCATCGATGTTATAATTTTCAGGAACATTCATAAAGTTTCAATATGCTTGTTGCATATTTAAAGTAAAAAGTTCATGCATTCTAACTCCTAGAAGCCAACTTTTTATAAATTTATGTTTATTGAGGTAATTTACATACAATAAAATGTATACATTTTGACAATGCATATAGTTATGTAACTACCTCTAATGCTTTCCCTGTACCCATCTGTAATAAATCTCTTCTTTTAAACCCTCATACCTACAACCTATAATATTATATTGTCCAGATTGTCAACAAGTGAAAGAATACACTATCTAGTCTATTATATTTTTCATTTAACATAATATTTTTAACATTCTTCCATGCTATTTTGTCAGGATTTATTCAGTTTTTATTGTTGAATAATTTTCCATTAGATGATTTCATCACAGCATGCTTACAATGCATTAGTTGATTGACATTTGAGTTATTTCCAGCTGTGATTAATTATGAATAAAGCTTATTTAAACTTTTGCATAGAGGTCCTAGTATCTAAAGAAACTCTAAAATTTTTACTTCAGTTCAATGCTGCACAAACATGCCATGAATATAGAGTGCTTTATTAAAACTTTTGTTGAAGGAATGATTAATAATTACATCAATATTGGTGTTGATTTAATCTGCAGAAAATAGTAATATGTTAATACATAGGCTAAACTCTGCTATATTATTGCATATATATGACTTAATATAGTGAAATTTATTCTATTGATAACAAAACAGTTCTGAGAAGTAGAGGCATAGAAATCAATTACAAAGTATCTATTTTTAATTACTATAACTACTGTCATTATTAACATTGTTAGCATTATCTACCTTGCAGTGGCAATGTAAATACTCTCTTTTTCAATTTCTACTTTTTCCTATTATTAACTTGATTCTACACTATTGGCTATAGAACACTAATTGAATAGAGAAGCATTATGTTAGCCTATTGCTAAGAAAATTAAAGATCTTTACTGATATTATCAACTCTGCAAAAAATGTTCTGAAAGACAAGCCTGAAGACGTCCACTCTCATTGCAAAGGGAACTGGGGTCCACGTGTCTGCAGTCAGCCTCCCCCAGGTCTACTTCTCGTCAGTAAGGAAAGAAAAGGACTTTATACTCAGGAAAACTATCCTATTATTAAGTAAATTCCTTTCAAAATACAAAGTCATGCAAGGAAACATATTAGATTCTTTTTCTCTAGGCCTTACTATCTAAAATTCTTCAAGTTAAATTGGACCAAGCAGTCCCCATAGGCACGTAGTCACACGGTGTGAAGTTAGGGTCATAGAGAAGCTTTCCCTCACTTTCCCAATTCATCCCATCATCCCTAAGAATAATTCCCTCCAAGTCAACATGAAGTTATATGCTCAGTATTAGATACAGTGATTTGATTAAAAATGTGATCTGTTTGATGCAATCTACAGATTCAATCCAATCCTTGTCAAAATACCAATGACATAATTCACAGAAATGGGAAAAAAATCCTAAAAGTGTGTGAAACTGTAAGAATTCCCAAATAGCCAAAGAAATCCTGAACTACAAGAACAAAGCTCAAGTCAGGCAGAATGGATAAGCCCTGTAATCGTAGCACTTTGACAGGTACAAGCAGGAGCATTACATGAGGCCAGGAGTTTGAGACCAGCCTAGGGAATATAGTGAGACATAGTCTCTACAGAACAAGTTTTTTAAAAATTATTCATGGAAGGGCGGTGCCTGTGTGGCTCAATGGAGTAGGACACCAGCCCCATATGCTAGAGGTGGCGGGTTCAAACCCAGCCCCAGCCAAAAACTGCAAAAAAAAAAAAAAATTATTCAGTGATAGTGGTGCACACCAGTAGTCCTAGGTTCTTAGGAGGCTGAGGCAGGAGGCCTGCTTGAGCCCAGGAGTTTAAAGCTGTAGCAAACTGTGATCTTGGATTGCATTCCACCACTCCAGCTTGCCAACTTGGTAACAGACCAAGACCTTGTTTCAAAAAACAAAACTAAACTCTTCAAAACAAAAACAAATAAAAAACCAAAGCTGTTGATATTACATTACCAGATCTTGAAATACACTACAAAGCTATGGTGACCAGGCATGAAAACAGACGTGTAGACCAATGGAACAAAATAGCCCAGAAATTAAATTGCTTATCTATAGCCAACTTATTTTGACAAAGAATGAATTAGTTAGGGAAAGAATACCCTCTTTAGTATTAATAAATGCTGCCAAGAAACCTGGATATCTGTATGCAGAAGAAGGAGACAAGATGTTACCTCTTGTCCTACACAAATATTAACTCAACGTGGATCGAAGGCCTAAATGTCAGATCAGAGACAATAAAAATACTAGGATGAAACATAGGAGAAACATGTTAGGACATTAGCCTGGAAAATATTTTACTAATAAAACTCAAAACACAGGCAACAAAAGCAAAAATAAACCAATGTGGTTATAACAAGTTAGAAACCTGCACAGCAAAGAAAACAATCAACAGAGTGAAAAGAGAACTTACAGGATGGGATAAAATATTTGCAAACTGCTCATTCATTGGACAAGAGATGAATACCCTGAATATACAAAGAACTAAAACATCTCAACAGAAACATCACTGTGGGATACATGAACATATACACATACTATTTGTCAATTAAAGGAAATACATCAAGGGCAATGCCTGTGGCTCAGAGGAGTAGGGCGCCGGCCCCATGTACTGGAGGTGGTGGGTTCAAACTTGATCCTGGTCAGAAACTGCAATAAATAAATAAATAAATAAATAACTACATCAGAAAATTAAAACTGAAAAAGATGTGATATGTTTAAAATGCACTCAGGCATTTCCAAGCCAGCTTTACATGTCGTATTTCTTTGGCATGTTTTTTTTTTTTTAATTAATATTAAGATTTATGATACATATATAAATTTTGCTTGCACATAGGAAAACAGCACCCTCTATAGGGGACCTGAGCCTTCAATGCAGTTCTTGATATTCCCTGCAGCAAATTATGATTTGATTGTATGTAAAAGACTGAAACTGGACCTGCACCTTTCCCACTCACTAAAATCGATTCAAGATGGATAGAAGATCTAAATGTAAGGCATGATACAATAAAAATCCTTGAAGAAAGTTGGGGGAAAACACTTGAAGGTATCGGCCTGAGGAAAGACTTATGAAGAAGACTTCAGTGGCAATTGCAATAGAAACAAAAATAAACAAATGGGACTTATTAAACTAAAAAATTTGTGAATAGCTAAGGAGACAACAACCAAAGCAAACAGATAATCATCAGAATGGGAAAATATATTTGCATATTATGAATCGGACAAATGATTGTTAACTAGGATCTGCAGAAAACTCAGAGTCAACAATCCCCTATATCACGGGGCAAGAGACTTGAATAGAACCTTCTCTAAAGACAGACGAATGGCTAACAGACATATGAAAAAATTCTCATCATCTCTAATTATCAGAGAAATGCAAATCAAAACCACACTGAGATATCACCTAATGAGAAAGGCCCATATCACAAAGTCTCAAAGCTGCAGATGCTGGCGTGGATGTGGAGAGAAGGGAACACTTTTACACTGCTGGTGGGATTTCCAACTAGTACAACGTTTTTGGAAGGAAATATGGAGAAACCTCAAAGCACTCAAGCTAGACCTCCCATTTTATCATAAGGAACTTGCACTAGACTGTTCATTACAGATCAATTTACAGTTGCCAAAGTGTGGAAACAACCTAAATGCCCACCAATCCAGGAATAGATTAACAAGCTGTGGTATATGTGTACCATGGAATATTATTCAACCACTAAAGAAGATGAGACTTTACATCTTTTGTACTAACTTGGATGGAGGTAGAACACATTCTCTTTTTTTTCTTTTTCTTTTCTTTTCTTTTTTTTTTTTTCCGTGAGACAGAGTTACAAGCTATCGTCCTGGGTAGAGTGTGTGATGTCACAGCTCACAGCAAGCTCAAACTCTTGGGCTTGAGTGATTCTCTTGCCTCACCCTCCCAAGTGGCTGGGAATACAGGTGCCCACCACAATGCCCAGCTATTTTTTGTTGTTGTAGTTGTCATTGTTGTTTTAGCTGGCCCAAGCTGGGTTCAAACCCGCCAGCCTCGGTGTATGTGGCAGGCACCCTACCCACTGAGCTATGGGTACCATCTGGAGCACATACTTTTTAATAAGGCATCATAAGAGTAGAGAAGCAAGAATCCAATGTACTCAATTTTGATATGAGGACAATTGATGACCTGGTACATGGTGTGGGGTTGGGAATGGGGGAGCAGAGAGAGGGGTGGAGAGAGGGGGGATGGAGATCATGGTGTTTGGCACACCTTTTGGGAGAGGAACACATCTATAAGAGGGATTTTGCCTGACAAATGCAATTAGTGTAACCTGACTCTTTGTATCCTCTGTGAATCCCCACCAATAAAATATATATACATATATTGAGTTTTCATAAAATTGGAATGAACATCCATGGCCTCCATGGAGCCAAAACCAGTTCTTTTCTACTCTGACTCAAGGTTACTAACTGAACTTCTGGTGCCTCTGAGAATGTGCGCGTTAGGTGTGGTAGACTGCATTTCACATCGTCTTGGGCTAAACTTAGGTCTATTTATTTTCTTCTTTCTTTGTATCCCAAGATAAAATTTCATAAGCTTCCACAGTAGGCATCAATCCAAAATATTCGTCTTCAGCCAATTGGCTGTTCTTACTTTCCTATTTTAGGACAGTATCAAAATATTACAGAAGCCTTTCTAGCAAATAGATTTGTGCACAATAAGGTCTATATGGTATTGTTTTTATCAAAGGCAAATGTTAAATTTTGGTATTCTTAGAAAGTATTCAAGATAACTCTGAGACCCACAAGGATCAGAGATGATGCCAATTTTGATCCACAGAGGAGTATCTTGTAAATACTCCATAAATAAAAGACAGACAGTGAGGGTGGCACCTGTGGCTCAAAGGAGTAGAGCACCGGCCTCATATGCCAGACGTTGTGGGTTCAAATCCGACCCTGGCCATAAATAAATAAATAAATAAATAAATAAATAAAATAAAAGAGAGAGAGAGAGTGAAAGCTTGATAACATGTTGCCTTCTAACAATTCTTCCTTCTTTTGTATATAAGCTTGTATATACATTATATTGCCTTAATCAATACTTCATGTTTTATCTGCATTAAATCTTAGAACCTATTGCCCATTTAAAGCTTCCAATAGTGAGAGATTATTTAAAGCAATCACACCTTTAACAACAATTACAGGCAAGCAGAAAAAATATCATGACGTCTTACTGGAGTGTTTACTGAATTAAAAATAATAATAATAATAATAAGGCATTTAGCATATTATTGGGTCTGGCAGTGTAAGGATGCACATTCTGACCTCCGTCTGGAAGTATCACAGGTTAGACGATGTGTCTGCCTTCGCTGGAGCTCTGGGTTTCCAGGTGTAGTTGGAGTGGCCTTGGCAGCTGTCAGAATCTCCTTATTAAAAGAGTAACTGAAATTCTTTTTACTACCAGAGATTTTGAATAATTGACTTTTCAAGTACAAGAAATGGTTTTTTGTGTGTGTGGTGATTTTTCTTCTATTGTAGCTGGAATTCAAAAATTCTTCAAAAATACGGCCAAAAACAAAAAAAAAGTCTGTGTAGGAGGAGGAGGATGTGAACTCTGGATGTTTACCAGTTAGAACAACATTTTTTTTTTACATAACAATGAAAGATTTACTACAACTAATTACCATTATTTGCTTGGTTTCTTTTTGATAGAATAATCTTCTCACTCCCACTCTGTTCATCTGTTCCAAGGCCTGATTTTGTATAGCACATTGTATGCGTTGAACAAATGAATAGATCCAAATATAAATGTTCAGTTTCAATTTAGAAGCAGGGTCAGTTTTCTCTGAAATCTTGGCCAAACTAAAATCTCAGTTATCATAAATATCTCCCTCCCTGCTACCCTGTCTCCAGCCAGTAATCATTGACAATTCATATTCACTTTACCTCATTATAGCTATGTATTTTCCACCTAACCCAACACTCTTATCAGGTTATTGAAAGGAATATGCATCAGTTACAGGGTCACATAAGTTTTTGTATGAATATGCATTTTAATTTATCTTGGGTATATAACTAGGAGGGAAGCCATGGGGTCAAATGTAAATCTATGTTTAACATTTTGCCAAACTGTTTTCCAAAGTGAGATTTTACATCCCTCTTAGCAAGGTATGAGAGATTTAATTTCTCTACATCTTTGCCGGCAAAACACTCTTGTCTGTGGATATTATATGGGTATTTTTTTGTGGTTTTGAGTTGCATTTCTCTAATAATTAATGATGGCAAGAATTTTTTCTTGCACTTATTGATTTTTTGCATATGTTATTTGAAGAAATAATTCAAATAACAGTATTGGATATAGGCAAAGGTATATATGATTTCTCTCTCTCACTGTCTTTATTTTATTTTATTTTATTTTATTTTATTTTATTTTATTTTATTATTTTAATTTTCTTGGGCAGAGTGTCACTGGGTAGCCTATTATAACTCACAGCAATCTCAAACTCCTGAGCTCAAGGTGATCCTCTTTCCTCAGCCTCCCTCCTGAATAGCTGGGACTACAGGGCCCCTGTAACAGTGACTGGCTAGTTTTTCTGCTTTTAGTAGAGACAGTCTCTTTTGCTCAGGCTGATCTCAAACTCCTGAGCTCAAGAAATCCTCCTGCCATGGCCTCCCACAGGGCTGGGATGACAGGTGTGAACTGCCATACTCAGCTTGCCACCGTTTCTTTAAGCACAATTCATTCCTTTATGCTAGCAATGCTATTTAGTGTAGTATGTGATTTATTCTATGTGTAGATTTTAAATCTTTAATATGTTTCCAAGGAATTAACTATTTTGAGATATCACACTTAACTGCTGAAACAAAAGATAAATAACAGAACAAGAGATGCTCTCTGATTGTATTAGAGATCAGTTGTAGTTAATACCAATAGTGCAATAAAATCCCTTATATATATTACAAATAACATAATAATATAGGTAGTTAATTAAATACACTATAGCTAATAATAAATTTTTATAGAATGGTGCCTATGGCTCAAAGGAGTAGGGCACAGGCCCCATATACTGGAGGTGGTGGGTTCAAACCTGGCCCTGGCCAAAAAAAATAAATTTTTATAATATGGAATAGTTATAATTACCAGAAACCAGCACAAAAACTTTTGCACTCATGTGTTAAAAACGCTGTATAAATGATCACCAAATTTCTTTCTCACACAAAAGAAAAGTTATCAATAAATTTGCTTCTTCAAGATGTCTGCAAATCCATTCAGGTTTTCCGGGCTTAATTGTGAATCAGTATGTAAAGTCTCAAACAGCAAACTGCTTTGCTCAAAATGTGGTCATCTGACAACTTTCTTGAGCTAACACTGATGGGCAATCCTTGAGATTTCTCCATTGCTCTTGTACTCAAGCCTGGCAGGCAGCTGACTTTTCTTCAATACAGAGCTAAGAGTGAATTTTCAAGGACAATTATTGACTCCCTTGGAGGAAGGAAGGTGCAAATTTAAAGACGCAGCAGGGAAATTGGGCTTGGTGTGAACCTTGGTCTCTGGAAGGTAAGAGAAACCAACAGAGGAAGAAAACGTTCCCCAGGGAGCAACCGGCTTAGTGTGAAAGCTACTCAGGTCCTGGTTGGGAAAGAAATAAGGGAAATCCAGTGGAGGTCACGTCTCATGAGAGTCAGGTAGCCCAGTTTTTCCCTTGCTCTGACTGAACTCTAAAGGTTTGCAAGTGCTCAGATCTCTTTTGTCCAGAGACACATCCCTGGACGAGGGAGATTTACTTGGAAAAGCATAGCTTTAGGGACAAGGGATTTAGGCTCTGCATCAATGTGATAAATTGCTTAATTAGCTTCCATTTAACTATCAAGTTTATCATTCTCTGAAGAAAAACAACACAAGTGTTCACGGAGGATGATATAAGAAGTAAGATTATCAGGCACCACCTGTGAGTGATTTATAGGGCTTGACAAATATTTGGTGCAGATTGAATATGTTAGCATATGCAGAAGAGAACTGTTCAGCAGAAAGCTATCCTTTTATTAAAAATGTTGATCAGGAAGCACTGATATTTGACTTATAAAATCAAGTATATTTAGGGTAGAAACCTCTACTCATTCCTCATTCTATTTTTATCTTTCAGGGGTCCTCAAACTACAGCCTGCGGGCCACATGAGACTGTGTGATTGTATTTGTTCCTGTTTTGTTTTTTTACTTCAAAATAAGATATGTGCAGTGTGCATAGGAATTTGTTCATAGTTTTTTTTTTTTTTTTTTAAACTATAATCGGGCCCTCCAACGGTTTGAGGGACAGTGAATTGGCCCCCTGTTTAGAAAGTTTGAGGACACCTGTATGATTCATTTAAAAAATATTTTTAAAACAGGCAATAGAAGCTGCTTTCAAAACTTTATCAAAGTGAGTCAGAGGTGACGGCTCACGCTGATAATTCCCACACTTACAGAGGCTGAGGCAGGAAGATCACTTGGGGCCAGGAATTTAAAACCAACCTGGGCAATAGCAGGACCACTGCCACCCACCCTACCCATCCCCCAGGTCTACAAAAAACAAACAAATAAATTCTCACCCAAAAGAAAAGTTATCAAAGTCGTTAACTTTGGAGAAAAAAAATAATGAATTAATTTTATAGTTTACTTTTTAAAAACCTATAAGATGACACATAATAAATTTGATGAACCTATAATTATGTTATTAATATACTCATTTAGAGCCAAATCTGACTTTACATAGAATGTTGAAATTAATAGCCAAAAATCACTCTGCAGTGTTGGCACAGATTGGGTCAATATAAAGATTTTCCTAATGTGGATTTTATAGCCAAAGATGAAACTAAATGAATAAACAATATTGAAATGATCATTTTATATTTAACTTCTCTAGAACTAAATTCATGTTTTGGCTCTGCTGACCTGATTTTACGTGCACGGAGAGGAAGTGAGACCTGAGGTATTTTTGTTGATACTCTGCCAGACCATCCAGATGAACAAAGGCAAGAAGCTTTGAAACTTTTTGCTCAGGAAATTTATTATTATGTTAGAGAATCAATTATTTGCACCTCTTTTTTAATTATAAAGGAATGAGAGTAAGCATTAGTGCATATATTTAATATTGGAGTTTTTAATCAAATCTCAGCAGATAAAGTTTATTCATTTTAATTCTAGAATTTTAGGGGAGAAATGTTTATATATTTATTTACATCATGTTTTAAATAGCATACTTTATATTTAATTTGGCTGAAAAGTAAAAAAAAAAATCTACAAATCTACAGAAGCAGCTAATTAATTTTAAAACTTGACTGGTTTTATCTTCTTTTAAAAGGAATAGCAAACTATTTGTTACAGGACAAAATATTCATAATTTTTTATAAAACAATCCCCTTGAGAAAAATGAATGTTCAAATTTCCTTGTGCAAATCAAAATTTTATCAATTTATCAGTGTCAAAAACTATGCACCATTATATATGTTGTCTTCTTTTGATTCCTACACCCCTGATGGCATACCATGGCAAATTAATTTATATAAAAATTAAATTTTATGTTTTAAGCTTTTAAAACACATGGAGAAATGCATTTATGTACAAAAATTCTTGCACAGACAGAACTTATTTACAGTGGCTGTGACATCTAGCCACAGTGATTCTAAACAAATTACCTAATGTTTTAAAACTCAAATTCCCTCAACTATAACAGGGAAATAGTATCCACCTCAAGGGTTATTAAAAAGTATAAAGTCTTTTGCCTGTGTAAAGCACTTATCCTCAAAGTATATGGCTCTGCTTTTTCTTTTTTTATCTTTTTTTTATTAATTCATATACACACAGATCATGAATACATTTATGTATATGTGGGGTAAAATGTGTTGATCTTTTTATTATTTATTTATTTTTATTAAGTCATTTTTACATAGGTCATAAATACATTCAATGCCATTATGGGATTCAATGTGTTAATTATTTGTACAATGTACAAGTTGTCGCTCCTTACTTTTGATGATTATCAATACATTTGAGAAAGCAGTTGATGTTATTTCCTAGTAGATAAACCTTGCCCCAAGACTCCTGTTTCCTTATACAAGTATCCTTTTCTTTTTAAGCCATCCTTTTCTGTGAAAGTATTTTACTATAACTTCTTTTTAAAATAGGCCTCTTCTAGTGATGATAATGTTAATGATAATGATGAAGATGTCTAAAGTAGTCAATAAGCACAACCATAGTTTATATGTTGAGTACTGTGCTAAGTACTTTAATTCTAGTGTCCCTGTAACTCCACTACAGAATGTAGTTGGACAACTAGGTATCCTAGCTGGGATTATGGCAGAGAATACAAGAGAATGCGTAAAGAATGCATCCACCTGTCATTCTAAAGAAACAGTAAATTAGACTAACATAACCACCTTCATGGTCAATGTTCCACCTTATCCCTGATAGCTGCGAACCAATGATAGCTCAGTGAATATTATTTCAAAGATACAGTGATGGCCATGGACTTGAAATAAAAAGACCTAAATATTTTTCTTCACTTTGACATTTAGAAAATATGGAATTCTTAGGAAATTAAAATATTAATTTTTCAAGTTTCTCTATTATGAAACTAAAATAACATAAAATTCTTGGTCCTTTTTGGTAAGTGGAGACCATACTCATATAAAAATGTTAGATAGGTTATATTAGTATGCATCTGTACCCATCTGGTTGGTTTTACTTGCATTCTTAAAACCATTTATTGAATTCAGCCAGGATTCTGATTACTATCGCTGTGTAACAACAACCTCAAAATGTAGTCACGCATAATGATCATGTTATTATGTTCTCAGATCATGTGAGAATTTATGGCCATCACTGCAGAGGTGCCTTTGTGGTTAGTCCATGGTATTTGCACCGTCAGCTGGCCTGACTCCATGACTCAGGGTAACTTGACGACTCAGTTCACGGAATTGTCTGGAAGCACCTTTACTCCAGGGCCAGCTGCCTGATGTCAGCAGTCAGCAGGGACCTCAGAAGAGCCTTTCCCCAGGACCACTTGCCTATGGTCTCTCCATGTGTCTTCACCTCTAGTCTGGCAGAGAAGTTGTTGGAGGGAGCTTCCGGAAAAGGAAGTATCCTCTGAAGAACAAGCATTTTTAGAGGACCAAGTGTCAGATATATGAAAAGTGGCTGGAGTATAAATGTCTAAACACAACATCTGAATAAGTGGGATGAATGATACGTTGACCAGTTTGATGTGAACATTCTAAACTGTAGATAGAGTCAACACATTGTACCCCACAACTGCAGTAATGTACACAGTTATGATCTAATTAAAAAAAAAAAAAAAAAGAGAACTGAGTGGAAGTTCCATGGCCCTTTTTGACCTTGGAAGTAACATGTTATCACTCCTTTTTGGTTAAAATAACCACAAATCAACAGAGATTCAAGAAGAGAGGCCATAGACCTCAGTCTTTTGCCTGTGAAAAGCACTTATCCCCAAAGATAAAGTCTTTTGCCTGTGTAAAGAACTTATCCCCAAAGTATATGGCTCTCCTCACTTTTTCTTTTTTTATCTTTTTTTTTTTTATTAATTCATATACACGCAGATCATGAATACATTTATGCATATGTGGGGTAAAATGACATAACTATCAAAAGTTGGGGGCCCATGTTTGAAACCACCATACTGATAATATTGGAATTCATAGATTTATTTTTCTTTTTCCATTTTTCTTCCCACTCTAACGATAAACTGTTGCAATGTGCCTAAATAAGAACTTTTTGCCTTAATATGCTCATGCCTTCTACCAAGCTTATAAAAAATACTTCATCTAACTAAACGCCTTTTTTTTAATGGCATGACAATATATAGAAATCCAACTTCTTTCAAAATTTATTTCCCACATTTTATGATTGAATATCCTATATTTCATTTTTAAAGCAACAGAGTACCCAAGTGAAGTTTAGAAGGACTAATTAGCATACTTCAAGCACATAAAATTGCTTTAAAATATTCACATAATTAGAATTAGTTAATCAGTAATATACCCTTGAATTAGTAAGACATTGGTTTTGGCTGACTGATTTGATTTACTTTACCCATATACATACATGTATTCATTTTTATAAATGCAATTAGTTAATATAGATAATTTCTTTGGATTATATCCTACAGCTAATGAGCCAAAATAAGCAAGTGTGCCTTTAAAAAGTTGTTTAAAATTAAATGTCTTATAAGAAAAAAATGTTAATTATATTAAGAAGTTTATTATTTGAAGGCATTCTAAGTCAAATTTAAAACTATTTGGTAGTGCAAATCATTAAAATGTGTTTTCAGAATTTAAATTTTAATGTTTTATCTTGCTTACTGAAAGGTAGATCAGTAATTCTTTAAAATCAATGCCATGAACATATACTATTTATACTTTTAGATATTTGTGTGTTAACTTCTTATGTTTTGGTTATTAAATATCATGGGACAGGTGATTTGCTTTGTATAATGTTATGCATACAAAGACAAGTATTGTTTTTTGATCATGATAAATAATTATCATAAATTAATGCAATGGGAATCATGATTAAACACTTTATGTAACACAATAAAATGTACCATGAGTGGCACCAATTAAAGTTGCAACTCAACAATTAAAAATTAATAGCTTATAATCCATGACCGTATATTAAATACACAAGCCGCAAATGAATATATTTTGAAAATTGTGTAGGAGTGTTACTTGTTCAATGACTATATACAAAAATAGGAAAAGATTCAGAAAATCTTTGAAAAGATCTTTGCAATTTGCTGATAAGTCTAATATCTGAGATTATATACAGAATAAAAACAGGCGGGGGGAGTTGTTTTTTCCATGTTGAACAATAGAAGCCTTTGAAATGTACGGTGAAGACTAATAAATTGACATAGAATGCCTGGGGAAGAAAATGAGGGCCAAATTTCAACCAGAGAAATATTTTAAAGTGTTTAACATGGAGAGAAGATTATGTATGAGAGAGAAAAACTGGAGAGAAAACCAAGGGCCTCTTACAAGACTCAGTTCGCTGTCACTTGACTCCCAAGGCTACGTGTAAGTGAAAATTTGGCCCTTTGTAGACACATCTTTATGAAGTTGGGTCTGTATTTGTGGGAATTTGGTGTTTTAGTTTGAATACCCCAGGAGGAGGTCCTGATATTAGGAAACTAGTGCAGTGGTGTATTGGAAGGTGCGGGAGACCTTGATGTGAGACTATGAAGAAAGCAATTAAGGGAAGGAAGCCAATAACTAGTATATTATAAAGGCAACGAGCCTGTGTCACTGGAGCATAAAGCTGGGGAGGAAATCATTAGAAAACCAGAAAGGCTACTAACACTCTATGTAACACTATAAAATGTACAGTGAGCAGCACCAATTAAAGTCGTGACTCAACAAATAAAAATTAATATTTTATTTATTATTTATTTATTTATTTATTTTGAGATAGAGTCTCACTAAGTAACTCTCAGAGTGCTGTGGCATCATAGCTCACAACAACCTCAAACTCTTGGGCTTACATAATTCTCTTGCCTCAGCCTCTTAAGTAGCTGGGACTACAGGCACCCACCACAATACCCAGCTACTTTTTTGTTGCAGTTGCCATTGTTGTTTAGCAGGCCGGGGCCAGGCTTGAACCCACTAGTCTTGGTGTATTTGGCCAGTACCCTACTCACTGAGCTACGAGCGCATGACCATGTATTAAATATATAAGCCTAAGATAAATATAGTTTGAAAATTGTGTTGGTGTGTTACTTATTAAATGAACATATCAATAGTAGGAGAAGGTAGAGAAACCAACCGTAGCCCTTAACGCCTCTCAGTCATTGGTGATGTACTACGCATGGCTATAAGCATGTCTAATTCCAGTCCTGCTTTGGAGAAAACGCTCAGACATGGAGATGTATTTACCAGCAGAGGGGAGTAGCCGGGAGCACACTGAAGTAAGAATCCTTGAGGGATATGGTCTGGCAGATAAAAACCTGGCTCACCTCTGCAAGCTACATGATTACATTTATTTATGTAGTCATGATGCCTGTATTCACTTATTCGAGAAAATAATTCTTTGACAAGACACTAATCCATGCCATACAGTCTTTGTTTCTGTTAACCAAAGCATGAACAAAGCATAACTAACTAAATAACTAAATAACTAAATAACTAAAATCCTGGCCATTTTTCAGTGGTTGTAAAGATGCCTTATAGGTCCTGTATTTATGGGACGATTGAATGAATGAAAAAACAAATAATAAAACCACACACACAAAAAAAACTACCCATAAACACAAAATTTATGAGTGAACTTAATAAAAGCTTCAGGGTGAAACAACAACAATAGTTGGTGAAATAGTGGCTAAACGGCTAACTCTGTTGAAGATGAGGAGTCAATGGTTTTTTGAGGAGTTTCTATAATGAACAAAAAATTTTCTTTCCCATAAAGGTGTTTCTAGGAATAAATTTTGCCACTGAAGGCAATGGAATAGGTGTACTAAGATAGACACTAAGATGTGCGCAGTTTCTCAGCACAATCAAGGCAAATATACTAACAAACAGGATTACAAAAGTTTGTTCCATGGACCTCAATTCTCTGTAGTTTTAGACCTTCTGGTAAAATATTGAATAAAATAATTTCTAAGGTAGGCACAGTAGTTCATGTACAGTGAAAATTCAGTTAACTTTATAGTTATTATCAGATACAAAACCTTCTGAAATTACAGCTAAATATGGTCATTTTAGAATCAAGTGTTGAATGTCTCTTCAAAAGGTAACAGGTAAAGGCCTTTTTGGATTCAAATACTTTTTTCATTTAAAGGGTAATCAGTAAAATATTTCAACTAACTTACCTATTTGTTAATTTTTACCAATTAAACTCATTAGTGATTGATATTATATTTCAAGCACCATAAATATGGTGATAAGAAAAAGAATGCATAGGGCAGCGCCTATGGCTCAAGGGAGTAAGGTGCTGGTCCCATATGCCGGAGGTGGCGGGTTCAAACCCAGCCCTGGCCAGAAACTGCAAAAAAAAAAAAAAAAAGAAAGAAAGAAAGAAAGAAAGAAAGAAAAAGAATGCATAAATTCAGTGGGGGTAGACTTTGATTGAATGGGGCTTGACTTCTTGAGCAGCACATCCAACCCTAGAGTGGTGACCAAAGCTGTTTCAACCCAAAGTTGCAGACTGTACAACAGATGTGAAGGATAGTCCTCCAGGAAGCAGGTGAGACAAGGATAAATGCTCAAAGAGGAGACAGAACATAGTATATCTGAGAACCAGAAAGTGGCCATCCTTCAGTGGGTATAGATAATATGACTTTGGAGCAGAGGTCAGGCGCCATGTCACATAGCACATTTCTCTCCATGATAGGAAATTTATTTTCTCATTCAAAGGTACAATACAGAACACAGAAGCGAAGGGGTTGAAGAGAAGAGAGAGAATTAGAGAGAGAATGCAGATTAATGAAGGAGGTGGTTCTAATGAAGGAAACAGTAATGAGATCCAGAATATGAGGAGAGGCATGTGCATTTGAGAAGAGCAGATACTGTTCTCTACTGGAGTAGGAGGGAAAGCTTAGAAAATGCTATTCAGGAGCAGATAGATTTGTGATTTTGGTTAAGAATATCACATAATTATGCTCCCTTGCTTGTTTGTTTGTTATCAGTAAAATTTTAAGTGATTTTATTAGCCTGTAAGGTACATAAATGGAGTATGGTCATTTTGAAGGAAAAGCATGATATGAGGTTAAATCATGAATTATCATTTAACTTTTATACAGCCATTAAGGATAGAGGGACGATGTGATAGAAGACCACTTGTGGTGGTACTCTACCCATCCTCTGTCGTTCAGCTCTGGACTTTACTGTGTGTGCTCCATCAGGTAAAACAAAAATTCCACGATGATTGCAATTTAGAGCCAGTTGAGTTGAAATACTATTCCCCTTGAAAGTGTTATCTTCTCACTTCTCGTGACAGATGACAGCATTCATCCCAATTACCTTTCTTAAACAATGTACTTATTGGGCAGCACCTGTGGGCTCAGTGAGTAGGGCACCAGCCCCGTATCCCAGGGGTGGCAGGTTCAAACCTGGCCCTGGCCAAACTGCAACAACAATAAAAGAAATAGCCAGGTGTTGTGGTGGGCACTTGTAATTCCAGTGACTTGGGAGGCTGAGGCAAGAAAATCACCTAAGCCCAAGAGCTGGAGGTTGCCATGAGCTGTGATGTCACAGCACTCTACCAAGGGCAACAAAGTGAGACTCTGTCTCAAAAAAAAAAAAAAAAAGTACTTATTTTTAACTTGTAATTATTATGATTACATAGTAGTTATATGTTTTTATGAAGTACAAGTGATGTTTTGATATGGGTATACAATGTGTAATGATCAAATTAGGGTAATTGGGACATCCATCACCTCAAGAATGAAATATTTATTCGTTTTATAAACATTCCAATTCTACAACCATAGTTACTTTTAAAAACACAATAAGTTATTATTAACTATAGTTGCTCTATTATGCTACCAAACACTAGACCTTATTCTTTCTAACCACACTTTTGTACCCTCCTATCCCTACCTTATCCTCTTCCCCACCACCCTTTTCAGCCTCTGGCAACAATCATTCTGCTTTCTGTGATATCTCCATAAGTTCAATGATTCTTTTTAGTTCTCACATATGAGTGAGCACATGTGTATTTGTCCGTGCTTAGCTTATTTCATCTAATATAATATCCTTGAGTTCCATCCATGGTGTTGCAAACAATAACATTTAATTTCTTTTTAATGGCTGAATAATATTCCATTGTGTATATGTACCACATTTTCTTTCTTTCTTTCTTTCTTTCTTTTTCTTTCTTTCTTTCTTTTTTCTTTTTTTTTTGAGACAGAGTCTCACTATGTTGCCCTTGGTAGAGTGCTGTGGTGTCCCAGCTCACAACAATCTCAAACTCTTGGGCTCAAGCAATTCTCTTGCCTCAGCCTCCCAAGTAGCTGGGACTACAGGCACCTGCCACAATGCCCAGCTATATTTTGTTGCAGTTGTTATTGTTGGTTAGCTGGCCTGGGCCAGGGTTCGAACCCACCAACAATGGTATATGTGGCTGGCGCCATAACCACTGGGCTACGGGTGCCAAGCCCGTACCACATTTTCTTTACCGATCCAGCTACCGATAGATATTTAGATGTAAATTACATGCTAGTTATACTATTACTAGTAAGTATCTACCAGTAAATGGATGTAAAAGAATACCTTGGGTATTATGAGTAGTGCTGTAATGAACATGGAGTGCAGACATCTCCTCCAAATACCATTTTCCTCTCTAAGATATATGTGTATACACCATGGTAGCGCTGCTGGATTATGAGGTAGTTCTATTTTTAGTTTTCTGAGGAACTCCATACCGTTCTCCATAGTAATTATGATGTGATGCACAGATACAGGACGTGCTTTGTTCTCATGGATGTTTTAACACTGTGTAGATTGACATCTCAGGCTTTTCCTGTCTCATCCAGGTTTATCTTTTTATTTACAGTTATATTTTTTCTTGCCTCTGACTTTAAACTAGTTGTTTTTCTGGAGTAGGAACTACCTCTTTCTCCTGTTGATATTTGTTACTAGAATTCAATAGCTTGTCAACAAAGTTTTCCTGAATAGAAACTCTAATTCGGGATAAAACTAGTAGAGGGAGGATAACAGGCCAGAGTAGTAACTTACAACAGATTAAGTTGGCCACCTCAAAGAGAAACAAATTATATGTAAAAAATTGCACAGTTGCAACTTATTGGTCATTTGAATTTTTTTTTGTTTTGTTTTGTTGAACAGAATTTCTATTTGTCTGTAGTGTTTAGCCTGATGCAAAGACGTGATCTGTGAGGGCTATACCCATACCAGAAGTCAGAATCGCCTTTGCTCTCGATCAACTTTTCCCCTCCGTGAGATGGACTGAGTCTGACAACTGAGACATTAGTCCAATGAGCTGCAGGGGTGTTACTGAGAGAAAGAAAGCAGGCAGATGGGGAAGTGGCACAACTGATTATTTTTTGTTTTGTTTTTATTTATTTATTTATTTTTATTTATTTTTTTCTTTTGAGACAGAGTCTCAAGCTGTCCCCTGGGAAGAGTGCCATGGCGTCACAGCTCACAGCAACCTCTTTAACCTTACAACCTCTTGGCCTTAAGTGATTCTCTTGCCTCAGCCTCCCAAGTAGCTGGGACTATAGGCACCCAACACAACGCCTGGCTGTTTATTTTTGGCGATAGCTGTCATTACTGGATTTGAACCCGCCAGCCTCGGTACGTGTGGCTGGCGCCCTAGTCCCTTGAGTTACAGGCACCGAGCCCACAACTGGCTCTTGATTGATGTCCTGTGCTAAGTTATGGGCAGCATAACCTCAGGGAAATATGGGTAATTCAATACTTCCCGAAGGCCAAGAAACCAAGTTGGTGCCATTTGATATTTTGCCAGACAACTTATTTAGGGATTGTGCAAAACTGGGCCGTTTATCTTGGAAAACAAGAAGGCTGTGAGTTTTCACTGGAAAGACAAATGAAGCTGGCATAGTATTCATGACCTTGTCATTCTTATATAGACACAGCAATTATAAAAGTTTTACATAGTTTGCATTCAATAAGGGGGAGCTTCATCGCTTAGCCACCTACAAATTCAAACATCACCTATTCCAAAAAGTCTTAATATCTTTGTTGCCTTCATAACTCTATCAAGTGCTATGTGAGCCTTTAACAACTGAGTTTACAGTGCTTTATTAACTGGTTATAAATTTATTCCTTAAAAGTACCCTTGCTCCAACCTACATTTAATAATTGCTTTAAAATCATACTTTGCAACCAGCAAGATGCTGTTACATGCATAATTTAATTATCATTGATATAACAGTGGTTTTAATGATTGTAATAAATATATGCAATTTAAAGATCTTATGTGTTTAGCAATATGCTTAACGCAAAATCTACATAATCCTGCGAGATAATAATTTCCACGTGTTCATGATATATAGAAGAAAGGGATACAGAGGGATGACTGTACTCACAGAAGAAAGGATTTCTTCATCTTGTGTATTTTAAAATGACCTCCTACTTGCTCTATAATTATATCTTTAATTTATTAAGCTCCAAAACTCAGGCCATACAATAGGTTCTTTTTTTTTTTTTTTTTTTTTTTTTTTTTTTGCAGTTTTTGGTCAGGGCTGGGTTTGAACCTGCCACCTAGGGTATATGGGCCCGGAGCCTTACTCCTATACAATAGGTTCTTTAATTGTCAGGTCGTGCAATATTTGTAACAAAACTATAAAGCAGGTGGCAGAAAGTGGCAATCAGTTTCTAGGCTAGCTTGTTCCTCGTTAATTATGGTGAAAAAATACTATTTTCAAAGGATGTCGTAAAACCTAATTTGCTCTCTAACTTCAGTGCAGTCTTTAATATACAATTTTAGGTCTTTCATGAACTGGTTCCAAAATATATTTCTAGTTCTATCTTTAAATATATCGTTCTGCGTATCATAGTCTACGGTCTCTGTTAATCTATTCCCTCCCACAAACATACATCCACTTTCCAACATCCTAACTTTGTCTTTATTATCCCTTCAATGTGGAATATTATTCTCCATTTTTTTTATTTAAAGATCCCTGCATTTTATTATTGTACTTTTTTACTATTAACATTGTCATCCCTTCTGATTCTATATTGATGATTTTAAGTGGTGTGCTTTATAGTGAATAAATAATACTTTATGTTGATTTTCATAATAACACGGAGAGAGAAAGTACAGTGTATGATTATCCTAATTTTTACAATGTAAAAAAGGAACCTGCTAGAAATTCCATGGTTGGCTAAGTTTATGATACGAGTACGTATTATGCCTGTACAATCAGTCCTCTGTATCTGCAAGTGCTGCGTCCATGGAGTCAACCAGCCCTGGATTGAAAATATGTAGAGTGTAACACAAAAAGTAGCAGTGCAATAATAAAAATCATACAAATAGAAATACAGTATAGCAACCACATTATTTACATTATATTAGATATTAGAAATAATCAAGATGTAATTTAATGTATATGTGTGTAGATTATACGCAAATACTATGACACTTTCTATCAGGGACTGATCATCCACAAATTTTGATACTGGAATAAAGCCTCACAGATCAGAGGGATGACGGGACTCACTGATGTATACACACACCAACAAACATGCAAGACAAACAGAAAGAAGGGAAAAGAGTCTTTTGACACATATCATGTTCATATTCATAACAGCATTTTGAGTAATGGGTCACTAATACATCCAATTACAGATGAGAAAACTTAGGAACAAAGGTGTTAGTTCCCTAACCTGAGCTTACACTGTTAAAAGATGCTAGAATCTGGATATGAATGAAAGCCATCTGACTCCTGGTCTCTTGTTCTTTTCCTTTTTAGATGATTATTTCTTTACATGTCTGCCATTCTTTTCTATACTATTCTTAAATTCTGATAAGTACATCTCTTCATTTTCACTGTGTGTATAACTGACAATGAAAACTAGCCCAGGAGTGTTGTTTAGGGTCTCTTGATATTTTGTCTAGGATCGTTATCAATTCATCCTCCCCTCGAGTGCTGAAATATTTTTACTAAACTTCAAGCTTGTACAGGTATTATTATTATTTTGAGTGGGGGGGGGGCAGAGTCTCACTGTTGCCCTGGGTAGAGTCCTGTGGCATCAGAGCTCACAGCAACCTCAAACTCTCAGGCTCAAGCGATCCACTTGCCTCAGCCTCCTGAGTAGCTGGGACCACAGATGCCGCCACAATACCTGGCTATATTTTGTAGAGACGGGGTCTTACTTTTGCTCATCCTTGTGTCAAACTCGTGGGCGCAAGCAATCCACCTGCCTCTGCTTTCCAGAGTGCTAGGATTACAGGGGTGAGCCCCTTGGCCTAGCCCCATTCTTACAAGATAGTTTTGTAGAATGCAGACAGTTGTTGGTGTGAACATCCTTTTTAGGTGAATATAGTAAAAAACACTCACCTGGGGGCAATCCTACGAATTCCTTCCATCTAAAGGTCTATCTAGTCTTAGATCACAAAAGCTCCCATGAGCATCCTGCAGTACAGGGGGTACACAAAGTTCATGTGCAGTTTAAAATATTTGTACCATAGTTGTAAATTTTAAAATGCACATGAACTTTATGCACACCCTTTATATTAGAATGATTTGAGGATACAGGGAAGCCAAGTGGAAAAAATCTAGATTTTGAAATCAGTTGTCTGGGGTTTGAATCTCGTCTTTACTGCTAGTACATTTAGCCGTCAAAACCTATTTTCTCACTTGAGGCAGAGCTGTTGGGTTAACAATAATCCATTTAGAGACCCCTACATAGTGCCAGATTCACAATAGGTTCCAATAAAAATCACTTTGTTATACTACTTCCTTTATGGATAGTATGATAGTTTAGGTAGCTTGCCTACTTTATAAGTAAAATCTGATCAAACCAGTACCTACTTTACAACTGTTTAGCAATTTCTAAACATGGAAATAAAATAAAGTTCCTACTTTCTATTCTAGCTTTTCTGGGAGCTCCTTAAAATCAGCTTATTTGCCTTATTTAATTTCAGGTTCTCTGAATTTTTTTTTTTTTCTGTATCTTTTTCTCATTAATGACTTAAAGTTGACTTATAATTTCCTTAAAATTCCCACTTCTCTATAAATTTTATTTACCTAGAACTCTGTTTTGAAATCCTGTCCAGCTAATGAACTTCTACATAGATTCAAAACATGTTCTGAAATGGTGCCCTGCATAAGATGTTTCTCTCTGTGTTTCCCCCTCACTCTACCCTGTATCCAGCAGGTGAAGTTTATCCTTTGAAGCCAAGGGATTCACCACCACTTGCAAAATACTGTTGACGTGACATTAGTGTGCACACACACAGCTAGATACTCGGCTTCTTTGGGGCGAAGATAATGTATCACTAATATTACCCCCGTGCCCAGCACATAGTACAAACTACATTTTAAAATACTGAATTACTCCGTTTAATAGGCAAAATGTGCCACCTTGTTCTTCATTCTTAATTAAATTGCCTTAGGGTTATTTCCATTAAGGATTCTAAGACTAGATCCCCATTCATAGGAAAGGGCACTCTTTCTCTTTCTATCTGTCTGATGTCATGGTTTTAAACACTATCCTAATTTTAGAGATGTGCTTTTGTTCTCTGCCTCTTTTTTCTTTCTCATTTTCACTGTTTATATGAGAAGCGAATTTGCCTACATCTTCCAGGGTGACCCCTAATATATTTGACTTTTGACTTTAAACTCCATTCCCTTTATGCTATAAGATGTTATTTATGTGTCCATTTATGAACTGAAATATGAGTTGGCATTATTTCAAAGCCTGCATTTTATGTATATAACTCAAATGACTCATTACAACAAAATGCACTTCAAAGATCAAGCACAGTGAAATAATCACCACCATCAATTTGAGAACATTTTTATCATCCCTAAGTAAACCCTGCCTCCTTAGTTACCATGCCACAATCCCCCTCACCACGTCCCGCAGTCTTAGCTAATCACTAACATACCTTCTGTCTCTAAAGTTTTGCCAATTTGGGAAATTTCATACAACTACAATCATGTAGTAAATGTATTTTGTGACTTAGCATTATTTTTAGGGTTAATCCATGTTGTAGCATATACTGGTATTTCATTATGATGGAATCATATTCCATTATGTGGATGCATCAGATTGTTTTTTTTTCTTTCTTTCTTTTTTTCTTTTTTTTTTTGCAGTTTTTGGCCAGGGCAGCTGGGTTTGAACCCACCATTTCTGGCATATGGGTCTGGTGCCCTACTCCTTTGAGCCACAGGTGCCTCCCAATGCATCAGATTTTTAATCCATACACTGCCTGATAGAAATTTGTGCTGTCTCAGCTTTTCATCTTTTATGAATAAAGTTATTATGAATATTGCAATAAAGTAAGTGAATTTTGAAATAAAGTATTTCACACTAATTTTTTAGATGCTTGGTACATATAAGTATAAAAGTTATGTTTACACTGTGGTCTATTAAGTGAGCAATAGCCTTATGTTTGAAAAAAGTATATACTTTACTTAAAAGTATTTTGTTGTTTAAAAGTGCTCATGGTAACCTGGGAATCTATGGGTTGCAATCTTTTTCTAGCAGAATTTCCTGGATACTGAAGGCTACTGATTGATTGGAGAGGTCGTTGTTGAAGATTTGGATAGCTGTGGCAATTTCTGAAAATAAGAAAACAGTAAAGTTTGTTTGCACTGCGCGACTCATCCTTCTGTGAAGGATTTCTTTGTAGCTCGTGATGCTGTTTTACAGTATTTTACCACTGGTTGATCTTCGTTTAAAATTAGAGTCAGACTTCTCAAACCCTGTCACTGTTTTATCAGCTAAGTTTGTGCAACATGCTTAATCTTTTGTTATCATTTCAACAATGTTTCACCAGGAGTAGATTCTACCTCACAGAACTACTTTCTTTGCTCACCCATAAGAAGCAACTCCTGAAGCATTCAGATTTTTATCACGAGATTACATCAATGTAGTCCCAACTACAGGATCCACTTTTAATTGTAGTTCTGTTAGTACTTATATGACATCTATAGTTACTTCTTTCAGGTAAGTCTTCAACCCCTCTCTGTTACTCCTGAGGTTTGCAATCAACTCCTTCCAAACTCCTGTTAATGTTGCTATTTTGACCTACCCACGTGAATCATGACTGCTCTTAATGGCACCTGAAATGGTAAATTCTGTCAAGAAAGTTTGCAATTTCCTTCACGCAGATGCTTCAAAGGCCTCATTATCTCTGACAGCTATACTTTTATGAAATGCTTTCTTCAAATAATAAGACTCAGAAGTGGAAATTACTTCTTGAATCTTGGGCTACTTCTTGAATTACCGGAATGAATGTTGTGTGAGGAGGCAAAGCGTCGTCTTGTGGCTCTTTATCAAAGGCCTTGGGTGAACAGGTGCGTTCTCAATAACCAGTAATATTTTGAAAAAGCATCTTTTTCTGTGTGGTAGATATTCACAGTGCAGTTGAAATATTGAATATACCCTGCTGTAGATAGATGTGCTATAATCCAGGCTTTGTTGTTCCATTTATGAGCAGAGTATTTTAGCATCACTGTTAAAGGCTCTGGATTTGGGAGCCCTTTACATCACTGTTAAGGGCTCTGGATTTGGGGAACAGTAAATGAGCACTGGCTTCTACGTAGGCACCAGCTGCTTCAGTCCCTAGTGAGAGAATTAGCCTCAAAGTCCTTTGAAACTTTGAAGCCAAGCTTTGACTTCTCCTGGCTGGTTATTAAATAAAGTGTTGAAGGCGTATTCTTCCAATCTAGGCTGTTTTGTCTAAAGTGAATATATGTTAGTATTTCCATGCTCATCAATGGTCTTAGCTTTACCTTCTGGATAAATTGCTGCAGCTTTGACATCAACACCTGTTGCCTCATCTTGCAGTGTTATAGAGAGGGCAGCATTCCTTAAACCTCATAAACCCACCTCTGTTAGCTTTTCAACACCTCTTCTGCAATTGGCACACCCTTCTCGGCCTTCATAGAATTGAAGAGAATTAAAGCCTCATTCTGGATTAGGCTTTGTCTTTAGAGAGTGTTGTGGCTGATTTATCTTTTACCCAAACTACTAAAAATTTTTCATATCAGCAATGAGGCTGTATTTCTTTCTTATCATTTATGTGTTCACTGGAGTAGCACTTTCTTTTTTTTTTTTAATTGTTGGGGATTCATTGAGGGTACAATAAGCCAGGTTACACTGATTGTATTTGTTAGGTAAAGTCCCTCTTGCAATCATGTCTTGACCCCAGAAGGTTTGGCACACACCAAGGCCCCCCCCCCGCCCGCCTTCCCTCTCTCTGCTCTTCCTCCCCCCCCAGACCTTAATTGTCGTTAATTGTTCTCATATCAAAATTGAATACATAGGATTCACTTTTAATTTCTTTCAGAAACTTTATCTTTGTATCCACGACTTGGCTGATTGTGTGGCACTAGAGGCTTTCAGCTGGTCTCGGTTTTAATATGCCTTCCTCACTAAATTTAATAATTCCTAACCTAAAGGCAAAGTGAATTACACATGACTCTTCCTTTCACTGGAGCACGTGGACGTCATTGTATTAATTGGCCTAATTTCAATATGTTTTGCATCAGGAACTAGGAAGGCCCAAGGCAGAGAGACGTGGGAAGGGCCAACTGCTGGAGCAGTCAGAACACACACAACATTTATCAATTTACTTTGTGGTTACGTGGGCTCCATGTGTAACAATTACCATAGTGATGTCAAGATCATTGATCACAGATTAACATAAAGGATAGTAAATAAAAGATAAAAATAAAGACAATATAAAAATGTTTGAGGTAATTACTGGAATGGGAGACAGAGACATAAAGTGAGCACACGCTGCAGGAAAAATAGAAATAGTAAAATGATCCCAATGGACTTGCTGCATGAAAGGTTGCCATAAACTTTCTTTTTTTTAAAAAAAATATTTATTATTAAATAATAGCTGTGTACATTAATGCGGTCATGGGGCACCATACACTACTTTCACAGACTGTTTGACACATTTTCATCACACTGGTTAACATAGCCTTCCTGGCATTTTCTTAGTTATTGTGTTAAGACATTTAATTCTACATTTACTAAGTTTCACATATAGCCTTGTAAGATGTACCACAGGTGTAATCCTACC
>CAUYPK010123848.1:0-25078 GCA_963574355.1 Loris lydekkerianus | reverse complement strand
AGAGATTAGCCTTGCTCTTGGTCAGGCTGGTGTCAAACTCCTGAACTCAGGCAATCCACCTGCCTCTGCCTCTCAGACTGCTAGGATTACAGGTGTGAGGCCCCTTATACATTATTTGGAATTGGTGGATTAGGAGAAGAGCAGATTAAACCTGGTGGTTCTGTTTTTTGCATGCCTGAAGTGCTTTAAAGGGTGAAAATTCAGCCTGAGCTAGCGAGCTAGATTCATTGAATTTGAGCTAGGTTCAAAAGTTGAATCATCCAGTTTGCTATCTCAACGTTTCTGTATTTCAAGTGCTTGTTAAATTTAAAAACTGTTAAGACTTCATATATTATGTTAAATTAATTTTATTATTAATTTTTTGAGACAGAGTCTCACTATGTCTGTCACCTCCATAGAGTGTTGTGGCGTCACAACTCACAGCAACCTCTAACTCTTGGGTTTAAGCGATTCTCTTGCCTCAGCCTCCCAAGTAGCTGGGACTATAGACACAACGCCAGGATGTTTTTTTGTTGCAGTTGTCATTGTTGGTTACCAGGCCCGGGCTGGGTTTGAACCCGCCAGCCTCGGTGTAGGTGGCTGGCACGATAACCACTGTACAACAGGGGCCGAGCCTTGAATTAATTTTAATACATGATGTAATTGTATATATTATAAAATTACATATAAAAAAGAACTAGGTGGAAAACAAAAAAGAGAACTAGGTGCAGTGGTGTGTGCCTAAAATCCCAGCTACTCAGGAGGCTGAGGCAGGAGGACCCCAGGAGCCCAAGAGTTTGAGGTTGCTGTTAGCTAGGCTGAGGCCACAGCACGTGAGCCCAGTTCAGCTCAGCCTTCAGAGTGATAGGCTCAAAGAAAAAGGGCGGAGGGGTTCAACGCCTGTGGCTCAAGCGGCTAAGGCACCAGCCACATACACATGAGCTGAAGGTTCGAATCCAGCCAGGGCCCGCCAAACAGCAATGACGGCTGCAACCAAAACATAGCCGGGCGTTGTGGCGGGCGCCAGTGGTGCCAGCTGCTTGGGAGGCTGAGGCAGGAGAATCGCTTGAGCCCAGGAGTTGGAGGTTGCTGTGAGCTGTGACGCCACAGCACTCTACCCAGGGAGACAGCTTGAGGCTCAGTCTAAAAAAATAAAAGGCGGAGGGCCGGAGAAAGAGGGGGAAGTAAGGAGAAGGAAAGGGAAGGGAGGAAGAAGGGGAAGACACAGGGAAGGAAGAAAAACACGACGCTCCCGGCGCGCCACCCCCTCCGGTTGTCAGGTTTCCTCCAACCCTTTGCGCAACCCCCTCCCACAGCCGCTGCCGCCTCCAGCTCCGGGCGGCCTAGAAGATGAGGCGCCCCGGGCGGTCGGGGCAGAACCCACAGACGACAGGACGGAGCCATGGGCCGCCGCGGGCTCCTGCCAGCCCCAGCGAGGGACCCGCAGCCGGAGCCCCTGGCTCGGGCGGCCTCCGGGCCGAAGCCTCCCGGGGAGGGGACGGCGCGGCGGCGGCCGGCGCGCGAGGCGTCCTGGGCCTGGCCATGGGCGCGTCCCCGGCGCGGCGGCGCGCGCGGACTCAGGGGAGCGCGGCGCGCCAGTGACGGCGGCGGCGGCGGCGGCGGTTGCTGCGCCCGGTACTGGAGTCGCTGCCTGAGGCGCAGGCGCCTTGAACTCAGCCCGCCCCGCGCCGCGGCTGCCCGTAGGCTCGTCATGGCGACGCAGCAGAGGCCTTTCCACCTGGTGGTGTTCGGCGCCTCTGGCTTCACCGGCCAGTTCGTGGCCGAGGAGGTGGCCCGAGAGCAGGCGGACCCGGAGCGGAACTCCCGCCTGCCCTGGGCCGTGGCGGGCCGCAGCCGGGAGAGGCTGCAGCGAGTGCTGGAGAGGGCGGCCCTGAAGCTGGGTAAAGGGGGCGGGGACGGGTCCCGGCCGGCGGCTCGGCCTCCCCGGCCGCGAGTCGCGGGAGTGAGCGTTTCTCCCGCGGGGATGCGCCCTCCGCCGCCCCACGCCCCGCTCGGCGACGGGAGGAGCAGAGGGATGTTTCAGACACTGTTGTGGCTTCGTTCCACCCCCTGAATTAAAACCAGAAAAGTTTTACTATATATTTCCCCCCTCTTCCCTGCTTTTGAATTTCTCCCTCCATTTGGAGAACCCTCCTGGTGAAATAGTCAAGACCTTCTGTTGTCCCTTCCCTGCTGCGTCTTGCTCTGGAGCAGAGATACCTGTGCGGTTGAACGTTTCTTGTTATTTGGGGTTTGCGCTCTGCCTTGTGTTTTGGGGACGGGAGAGAAAGCTTATTGAATTTTACTGATCACGTGGTTGTGGCTTTCATTTTGAAATTCCTTAAAAAATTGGTTTTTGCTTGTAGGAATTACTCTTCATCCTAAAAAGAAAAAAAAGTTGGTATGTCTGGTTTCGACATTGGCTTGTTCTTTGAGCATTCATTCAACATCTATGTTTAGTGGGTAGTCTTTTTCCATGCGAGGTCCTGTCCTAAATGCTGGGGTTGCAGAGTGGGAGAGGAGACAGACACACGCGTCTGACTTAAATTGGGGGAGACATCTAACTTAGGACTGGATAACTTTAAAATCTGACTGCTAATTCTCCACCTTAGATTCCACATACCAAAATACTATAGCAGCTAAAAGTTCTGGGCATACCACGTTACTTCTGTTTAATCTTATAATTTCAACAGAGCCTTGTTTATAGTGGGAATCTGAGATCTTTTGTTTGTAGTTATGTACCCAAGACACCATGTAGGCTGGACTCTACAACTCTCAGTGGTGCCACTAGCAACATGCAGAATCTTAACCAAAGAGCGTTTTGGTTTTTATTTTTCCAAAAGAAGTAGTTTTATTTTTTTAGTTTTTACAATAACTTTTATTTTTTTAAAGTTAATTCGTGAAAAACACAAGAAGAAAGAACAAAGTCATCCACAATCACAAGCAGTTTAGTTTGACACGTCCTTCCAGATCCCGAGTGTACACACACAGTACCCCATTTCCTGGGATTGAGATTGCACATTGTGTGTCATGCTTTTTCACACATCATGAATATTTACCAATCCCAATCTCAAAGCTCTAGGAGTATTTTGATAACTAAGAATACACTACACCAACTCAGTCTGTTAGAAAAGAGTGTAATCCTGCCTTTCTTGAGATGAAAATTTCATAGAAGACAAAAAAGAAGTAGTTTTAGTGTTAAAACATATTCTTCCATTTATTTTTCCTGCTCACTACCATACAAGTACAGACTGGTTATCTACCATCTGTCATGCCCAAGTCAGGGTATTGTGGAAAGTACACTTTGACCTATTCAAACCTGCATTGCTGTATTGAGTCTGTTAATTCCAATTATTTCCTTATTATAAGCCTGGGTATTTTTATATAGTGTGTGCATTTCACCTCAGAGTTCTCTTTTGTTCTCATGATTTTGATGTTAACAAACCCCTTCCATTTGCTATAATTGGATCACATGTAATTGTTTAGTAGTTGATGAAAAACTTTTTGTAATAGAAATTTCTTGATGGAGAGGAAGTCAGGATACTTATCTACTTAGCATTTAAACTTGATTATAAAATTGTCATGTTATGTGGGGTTATTTACATATTGCTTATGTTAGATGATTTTTTAAAGGTTATTAATCTTTTTAGTAACCCTTAGTAGCAACTCTGTTTTCCACATAGCTTTTTCCCTTTTTTTTTTGAGATAGGATCTCACTCTGTTGCCTAGTCTAGAGTATAGTGGCTTCTTCAGCTCACAGCAACCTCAAACTCTTGGGCTCAAGCAATACTCTTTCGTTAGCCTCCCTAGTATCTTGGATTACAGGCATGTGCCATAATGCCTTGCTAATTAAAAAAAATTTTTTTTTTAATGAAATGAGGTCTCAGTGTTGCTCAGGCTGATCTTGAACTCCCGGTCTAAAGTGATCCTCCTGCCTTGGGCTCCAGCCTTTTCCTTTTTTATTAACTTGATTAAAAAGTTTATCTCAAAAAGAGAAAAAGAAAAAAAAAAGTTTATCTCTTTGTATACTTAGTAATTTGCTGTTACTGATTACTATAAAAAGAAGATCTGGAAGATCTAATACTATACCAGGATTTTCTTTAAAATTATTTATTTCTTATTTTAGGAAGACAAACACTACTGTCTGAAGTTGGAATAATCATTTGTGATATCACTAATCCAGCCTCACTTGATGAAATGGCTACACAGGCAACAGTTGTCCTCAACTGTGTAGGACCAGTAAGTAATCAACCCTTCTTTGTGTAAGAACTAACAGTGCATTCATTTCTAGCAAAATCTGGTGTTTTATATTCCAGAGGAACATAAGGTCAGAGGACAGCAGCGTTGGTTAAAGGCTTTAACCCCATATGGGAAGTTTTTTCTTCTTGTGAAGTCAATGGATGTAGCCAAAGTGTCCTGAAAGGGGGAGTAATAGGCTCTCTTTGACTCTGTACTCAGGGAATGTGTGTTGGTTTGTTTGTTCATTGGCTGCAGCTATGCTAGCTAGACTTTTTTTTTTTTCTGCTTTTTTACTGTATGGCACACTGTTGCAGTAAACAGTGTGTGTGTGTGTGCCCCTAATATATTTTTCATTTATTTATAAATTATATCCATGTATTAACAAATATATATGTTAACATGCACAAAAAATAAGGACTAAAAAGGACTTGTTTATTCAGTATTTATTGAATGTTTACTGTATATAAAATGTACTATTCCAGGCACCTGGGCCACAAAACAGAAAATCTGTCTTGGAGCTTACATTCTTGTGGGGGAGATAGGAAAATAAGATTGTGATAGTAGGTAGTGGTGAATTCTTTGAAGGAAAATGAAGTAAAGGTGATAAAGAACTCGTATATCAGTGTTTTGTAGATGCGTGATCAGGGAAGGTTTTTGTGAGTAATTGACATTCTGAGCAGAGATCTGAATGCACTTTCTCACTTCATTCTGATCTCTGCTGAATATCTGAGGAGAGGATGTTTCACTGAAAGCAGGTACAAAGGTCCTGAGATGACATTGTGCTTGGGAAGAGTGAGGAATTTGCAAGAATTAGCATGGCAGGGCCAGTGAGCAGGGCAGAGAGCTGGAGGGCCTCTTCCAAGTGTGACAGAGCGTCATTGAGTGGTCCAAAGCAAGTGGATGATCTGATTTAATTTTGAGGTTTGTTGGCTTCTGAGAGGAAAAATAGATAATAAGGGACTAACAGTGATCTAAGCAAGACAAGCACCAGGATAGTAGCAGTAGAGGTAGTGAGAAGTGGTTTGGTTCCAAGTATATTTCAGAAGGAAAACAGTTTTCTTTACTGTGCTGGATATGAAAGAGAGGCATAAAGGATGACTTCTAGGCCTTTTGCCCACTTGACAAGGTGCATGTTGGTTATGTTTACTGATCCGAAGAAGCCTTTACAATTGGCATGACATTGAAAAGTAAGCATTTAAAATACTGATTTTTTTATTGAAAACAAAAAGGTTTTAAATTGTTATCAAATAAAAATACTGTTGAGATTTATCTCATTCTTAATTACCTTATGTTCCATGCATTAGGTCTATTGCTGTAATGGCTGTGTAATGTACACCCTCAACTAACTCCCTTGTCCCTCTCTCCCCAGTGGAAAATCCCCAACCCTGGTTATTATAACTCCCTGCTTACTCTTCACTTAAACATAAGTAATCCAGCTAGAGAAATCTGCATCCCCATGCTGACTGGTCACACTTCACATAAACGGTTACAAACTTCATATGGGATTTAGGACCTATAGCAATTCTGCATTTCCCT
The DNA here is from genome assembly GCA_963574355.1 of Loris lydekkerianus. Taxonomy (NCBI): domain Eukaryota; kingdom Metazoa; phylum Chordata; class Mammalia; order Primates; family Lorisidae; genus Loris; species Loris lydekkerianus. Next base: position 19,324 of record CAUYPK010123848.1, on the reverse strand, counting down.
TGGCGAGTCTCCCCTCCAAAGAAGTTTTACAGCTTCCTTTTCCTCACACTTTTCACATCCAGTCTTTGATCTGATGATTTTATTTCTTTTTTTCCTATGAAAATAGAAGCTATTAGAACAGAATTTCATCTTCCTACCTCAGTTCAATTCACCTACCTACCTGTCTGCCTACCTGCACCGTGTAGCCTATACTCTGCCTTACCTCTTTTTGTTGTTGTTGTTGTAGTTTTTGGCCAGGGCTGGGTTTGAACCCTCTGCCTCTGGTATATGGCTCTGGCGCTCTACTCCTTGAGCCACAGGCTGCTGCCCTACCTTACCTCTTGTTAGACAGAAAAACTGCTCTTGTTCCTATTTGGTGTGGTATTTGAAGACTTTATGTTTATAGTTAATACATTTTCATTTTCTTTTTTTTTTTTAATATGGAATGCTTCACAAACTTGTGTGTCATCCTTGTGCAGAGGCCATACTAATCTTCTCTATGTTGTTCTAATTGTAGTATATGTGCTGCCAAAGTGAGCACAGTTACATATTTTCTTGTTACCAAATTTTCCTCTTTACTGAATTATTTCTATCAGTATTCATGTATGTGTGTATATATTAATATATATGAGTGAGATGAGGTCTGCTATCTGGTCCATGATGGTCTCAAACTCTGGCCTTAAATAGTCAGTCTTCCTGCCTCAGCCTCCAGAGTCTGTCAGCGTTTTTTCTTTTTTTTTTGAGACAGAGTCTCACTTTATCACCCTTGGTAGACTGCTGTGGCGTCACAGCTCATAGCAACCTCCAACTCCTGGGTTTTAGGTGATTCTCTTGCCTCAGCCTCCTGAGCACCTCGGACCACAGGTGCCTGGCACAACGCCTGGCTATTTTTTTGTTGCAGTTTGGCTGGGGCTGGGTTTGAACCCACCACCCTTGGTATATGGGGCCGGTGCCCTCCTCACTGAGCCACGGGTGCCACCCAGAGTCTGATAGCATTTAAATATGTGATTATATCGCTCATCTTTTAAAAAATTTCCCTTGATTCTACATAACCCTTCCAGCTACATTTTTATGCCCTTTTCTTTAGCTTTTCTTTAGCAAATGTCTTTGAAAGAGTTCTCATTACTCACTGTCTCTACTTCTCAGTTCCTGCTCTAAAAGTAATATCAGGTTTTTATCATCCTCCCTACTCTAATGAAACTTCTGGTAAGATCCCCTCCTCTCTAATCTAGTTATCATTTCTCAGTCCTCATCTTAAAGCTTTCAGCATGTGACCCGCTTGATCCCTTTCTCCTTCAGTTGGCTTCTGCATTCTCATTTTCTCCTAGTTTTCTTCCTGTCTACCAGGTTCATCCTAGAAGTCTTTGTAGGATCTTTTTATTCTCCTTCTAAATGCCTGAGGCCTCAGAGTTTAGGTCTTAAAAACTCAGCAACCTCATTCAAACCTCAGGTTGCAATATGCAGACTGAATTAATGGCCCCTTCTGGACACCTGTTGTATCCTACATTTAACACGTGACCACTCGACATGGCCCATTGAATGTGTTGCAGTCAGCCCATGTGTTAGCTATTAACAAAAGTTCAGTTTTTGCGTTTTCTATAAAAAATCACCATGAGTAAAAGCTCCAGTATTTACTTCCCCACTCAGTGGATCATTTGTGTGCCCCTGGGAGGAACCACCCTAGCGAGACCACCGGGTTGAACTTTGAGAAGAGGATTGCATTTTGACCTTCAAGCTAATTGGCTGCACAGGGGAGAAATGTCCCCCGTGAGATGAAGGATTGCTACTCTGATCTTGTTCACTTACCTCATACAAGCACTAGTTGCTAAGTAGAGAAAAATTGAGCAATGTAATAAAGTAGGGATAAGAATTCTCAACCTCAGATTACCCAAAGGAGAAGTGGGCCAGGTGTGACAAAATACAGTGTAAGGGTAGGTGAACTGTGGCAAGTAGGAAAATATGTACTCTTTCAGAAAGAGCTACTATTATTTGAAAAAGCTCATTAATGGGAGCACATATCTATTCAAGACCTTGCTTTAAGGCTGGACACAGTGGCACGCCTGTAATTCTAGCACTGTGTGGGGCCACTGCAGGTGGATCCCTTGAGCTCAGGAGTTCAAGACCAGCCTCAAGAGTGAGTCTCCATCTCTACTAAAAATAGAAAAACTAGCTGGGCATTGTGGTGGTGCTTATAGTCCCAGCTTCTTAGGAGGCTGAGAAAGGAGGATCAAGGAATCTTGAGGTTGTTGTAAGCTGTGATGACGCCATGGCATTCTACCTAGGACAACAGTGAGACTCTGCCTGAAAAAAAATAAAAAGCTCATTAATGCTTTGCTGCAGTTTGTCAGTACTTGTAGTGAACTGACTGAGACATGAGAAGTGAACCTGAGGCTCTGAGTCTGAGCTGGGAGGCTTTGGGAGTTAGGCAGGTAGGCAGGCATGAGAGGGAGGGAGGATGTTCCAGGCAGTGGAAGCAAATACACTGGGCATGAAAAGAAGCATGTTCCGGGAAGTATGGGCAGTTGAGAGCTGCTGAGCCGACATGATGACATAGCTGAGCTAGATGGGGATTAAGGAGCTGACGTGACGCTTGAGGATGATTTGTGATGTGCTAAGTAGTTTGGACTTTATATTATAGGCACTGGAGAATTGGTGAAGGATTTTAAGAGGGTATGTATCATAGGGGTGGGGCAGGAGAAAAGGCAGTATCCAATTTTTGTTTTAGAACGACAGTTTGGTATTTCTTGGGAGATGGGGCTAAATTGACTGCAGTGAAACAAGTAGAAGCGATCTGTAGTAAATTAGGTAACAGGTGATGGAGTCTGAACTAAACTTTGTATAAGTAGAGAAAAGACTGATGTGAGATATTTTTAGAGGACTGGTTTGATAAAAACTGGCAAAACTGGGTAGGTAGAGTGAAAGTTTTCAGGTTTTAATATGAGAATTGTGTGGAGAGTAATGCTATTAATAATTATGAAAAAGAATAAATCGAATGTTATGTACATGGCACTGTGCTAAGCTCCTTTGTATGGTCTTATTTCATCCTCAAAACAACCTAGAGAAGTAGTGCTATTATTATCTCCATTTTTTTAATGTAGAAATTGAAACTTAGGTACCGTATATACTCGGGTCATATAGGTTATTTGATTCGGTGATTGTGATTTAGTTTGATTACCTGTTAAGCTACGGTTTTCTGCACTTTATTTAAAGTTTTAAAGTTGTTGTTGCTAGTTTACAGTTTTTCTTTAGCAATAAATATTGAAAAGCATTTAACCTGCTGATTCCTCAATTATTGTAATTGTTTTGGGTATATATTTTTATTGTTAAAATTTACCAGTGGCTGCTGCATTTTCCACCTTGGCTTATATTCGAGTCACTTAAGTTTTCTCAGTTTTTAGGGTAAAATTAAGGGGGTCGGCTTATATTCGAGTATATATGCTAAAGTACCTTGCCCAAGGTCACACAGCAAGTGCGTGCAGGGTTTAGATTTAAGCCCATGCTCTAGACTGCTGCGCTGTTCAGCCTTCTGTACAATTTTGTTTCAGAGTCTTCCTTCCTGAGTACCTCAGAAAAGATGTTAGAAGTGAGACCTAGACAGGCTGAACTAAAAGCTACACTTTGAATCATGTGCTAGGAGGCCGAGGCAAAGAAATAGGTTTAGAGGGGAAGATGATGAATTCAGTTTTGGACTTGTTGAAACTGACGTTAACTGATGTTAACTGCTAGATAATTTACGTTAAGACAAGAAATATATACAACATAGGGGGATTTTTTTTTTTTTTTTTTTTTTTTGAGTCAGAGGCTTACTATGTTGCCCTTGGTAGAGTACTGTGGCGTCACAGCTTACAGCGACCTCCAACTCTTGGACTTAAGTGATTCTCTTGCCTCAGCCTCCCAAGTAGCTGGAACTGCAGGTACCCACCACAACGCCTGGCAATTTTTTGGTTGCAGTTGTCGTCGTTGTTTAGCTGACCCAATCTGGGTTTGAATTCACCAGCCTCAGTGTATGTGGCTGGTGCCGTAACCACTATGCTACGGGTGCTGAGCCAGGGGGATTTTTTTTTAAGTAAAAAAAGAGAAAATCAGAGTGAAGAGAAAATAAAGGAGGGGAAGATGTAGCCAAAGTGAAATTAGTTTCATGTATGAATCATGCTGTGCTATCATTGGTCCTGATCTTTCTGATAGAAACCGCAGATAAGGAAACCTTCTTTATTTCCTTGTTTTTGGTTTTTTCTTCTTTTTATTTTCTTGCTTTTTCTTTTTTGTTTTTATTGTTGTCGCAGAGCCCCACCCATTGTCCTGAGCAGAGTGTAATGGCGTCATAGCTCACTGCAACCTCAGACTCGGGCTGTGGGCATCCTGCTACCTCAGCCTCCAGAAGCCACTGGGATTACAGGCGCTTGCCGTGGTGCCCGGCTGGGTTTTTAATTAATTTACTTTTTTTGGCCAGGGCTGGGTTTGAACCCACCACCTCCAGTATATGGGGCTGGCGCCCTACTCCTTAGAGCCAGAGGCACCACCCAGGGTTTTTAATTTTTTATGAGTTAGCGGTCTCACTCTTGCTCAGACAAGTCTCAAACTCCTGAGCTTAAGCAGTTCTCCCTCCTCAGCCTCCCGCAGTGCTAAGATAATAGGTGTGAGCCACTGCACTCCTCCACTCCCGCAAGGAAACTTTTTAGTGAGCAGCTCTGGAGATAGAGGTTGGCAGTCGTCAACACCAATGTTGGTGAAGTTGAGAGAGTAGATGAGATTTTCCAGGAAAATGGCTAGGCAGTCATTCTACATCTTCAAAGTATGCAAGGATCACCTGTAGGCGTATTTAAAATGCAGGGTAGTAGAGTCTACTGCAGAGAGCCTGGTTCGGGGGATTTGAGGTAGGACTGAGTAAATAGCATGTCACCTGCTATATTTGCCTGACTATATGCCAGGAGTCTGGCAGGTAGACTCCTGGCCAACTTGAGAAACTTTGAGGTAAAATAACCAAGGGACGGGCCAAAGAAAGCTCCAGATGAGTTTAAAGTAGGAATGTTTAAAGCCCTAAGGATTACCCAGGTCTGTGTCCATTGGGTGCAGAAGGAAAATAGAACTTTGACTGTTTTTTTAATCTCAAATATATTTGTATTTTATGTATGTTTAAATGTATATTTTGTTCATATAGTATTCCATTTAGGTGATTCGTAAATTCATGTAGCTAGTAAATGATTAAAGGTATGGACTTTGGTCTTGTTCCCTTGAAAGCCCTTGTCTGTTCCATTATATCCCATTACCTCCGAAGTTAAATGCTTCACTAATTTTACGTGGTTAGTTAATGGCAGGGAAGGAACTACAGTTTAATATACTTCCCTGAGTCCAGTAATACCAGCAGTATCTGCCATTCTTAGTAAGAGGAGTAAGGCCGTGGAGTTAGGTGAAGAGGATAGCCCATTTGACCTACTTGCAAATGTCAGTCCTTGCATTGCCCTAGCATTTAAGTGTCCCTTTGCCTGGCTATTTTTTGTTGTTGTACTTGTCGTTGTTTTTAGCAGGCCTTGGCTAGGTTCGAACCTGCTAGCCCTGGTATATGTGGCCAGCGCCCTAACCACTGAGCTGTGGGCGCTGAGCCTGAATCACTTTTTCTGTAAAGCTTTCCACTTTTAATTCAGTTAGAGGAGGTGAGCATACATGCCCCTGTGATTGTATCATGCCATTATTTATGTATACTTCCAGAGGTGGTACAGTGCAGGTATCTTATTTTCTCAATTTATCTTTAGGCTACTTTATTCTTTTTTTTTTTTTTTTTTTTTTTTGAGATAAGGTCTTACTCTATTGCCCAGGTTAGGGTACAGTGGCATTATCATAGCTCACTGCAAACTCAATCTCCAGGGCTCAAGTAATCCTTCTGTCTGAACCAGGTGCACGCCACTGCACATGGCTAATTTTTCTATATTTTACAGAGATGGTGTTTCCATCTTACTCAGGTTGGTCTTGAACTCCTGGCCTCAAGCTGTTCTCCTGCATTGGCCTCCCACTGTTTATTAACATTTGGTTTCTTGGTAACAATGGCATTTCATTTATTTAAGCTTGTCTTTTTCTTTCTAGTATCGATTTTACGGAGAACCTGTAGTAAAAGCATGTATTGAAAATGGAACAAGTTGTATTGACATCTGCGGAGAGCCTCAGGTATGTGAAAGGAATAGAAAAAACATAAAATTAACAACACATGGTTTTCTTTTTAATGAAGTAGAAAACATTTTGTGCAATTTTGAGACATTTAGAAGTTGACAACTTATTTTCTAGTGTTTACAGATGGTATTTCTGTGGTATTTGGTATATTCATAGCTTGAAGGAGAACACTGGTGGTAAGGTCTTAGCTTCCGTTTACTTGGATTTCTTTCGTCTCTACAACCTCATTTATTTCAGGCCCTTAGTATATGGGATATGCCGATTTTTGTAGCTACTTAATGCTGTAAACGGAACTAATTAAAATGGTATATACTATGCATAATTCTCAGAATTTTGCTTTTGTAACTTTTCATCATGAATTCCCTTTTTAGAATCAGGCACTTTTACAACATTACAGAAACTTTAAGATCTCTTCAAGCTAAAAATTTTTACTACAAACTTTTTTATTTTCATTTTACTTATTTATTTTATTTTTTTGAGAGATAGGATCTTGCTTTGTCTCCCAGGCTGGAGTGCAGTGGTGTGATTATAGCTCACTCTAACCTTGAATTCTTGGGCTGAAGCAATCCTCCTGCCTCAACCTCCCAAGTAACTGGACTACAGGCTCGCACCACTATGCCTGGCTGATTGTTTTTTTTTTTTGTTTTGTTTTTTTTTGGTAGAGACAGGGTCTTGCTACATTGACCAGGCTATTCTTGAATGCCTGGCCTCAAGCAGTTCTCCCACCTCAGTCTCCCAGTGCTGGGATTGCAGGCATGGGCTACCACTTCACCTGGCCTTCTTCCTTTTCTCAGAGATGAGGAAATTGAAGCTTTGGAAGGTTAAGTAACTTGCTCAGAGTCATGCATCTAGTAAGTAGAACTAGAACTTGAATTAAGATTAGCCTGACTATAGGACGTGATGTGTTAATAGTCACTAAGCTACACTAACTCTTTTAAAATGGTAACCTCAGATGTCTCTAGTCTGTATTGATTATTGTCATCAGTGTGCCAGCATAATATGTACTTAGAGCTTATCAATTGATAATGTATATTGGAAAATACTAGGAGGGTATAATTACCAAAGTTGATACAAGAATAGGTAGGAAATGTGAATTTTTTTAAAAAAGCAATTCTTAGGTTATTTAAAATAACTCAGAGCAGGCTCGGCACAAGCCACATACATATGAGCTGGTGGGTTTGAATCGGCTGCCAAACAATAATGACGGCTGCAACAACAACAAAAAAAGTAGCCAGGTGTTGTGGCGGGCACCTGTAGTCCCAGCTACGTGGGAGGTGGAGGCAGGAGAATCTCTTGAGCCCAGGAGTTGGAGGTTGCTGTGAGCTGTGATGCTACGGCACTCTACCCAGGGCAACAGCTTGAGGCTCTGTCTCAAAAAACAAACAAACAAAAACAAAAACTCAGAGCATAGAAAATGGTGACAAGCTTGTAAGTCATCCTGTACGGTACATAAAAATTATATAAAAATCTGCACTTAGTAAATTTTACATGTACCCTTGTAAAATGCACTGTAGGTGTGTCGATTTTCATATAATTTTTATGTGCCTTACAAGGATGGGCAATAGAGTAAGACTTCATCTCAAACAAAACAAAAAAAAAAAGAATAAAGTAGCCTAAAGATAAATTGAGAAAATAAGATACCTAGAATATATAAAGAACTTTTTCAAGTCACTGGTAGAAACACACCCATTTAAAAAGTAGGCAAAAGGATAAGAAGAGGCAAATGTTCTGTACAGAAGAATTCTGAATAATTTATGTAGCTGCTCTAGTCTCAGGGACAGGGAGCATAATTTAATAGTGGAGAAACCTGCAAGCACTGCCCTGGCTGGGTGTTCAAGGTCAGCATCAGAACTGGTAAATCATGTTGATAGAGTGTTGCCTTGATATGTGAAGGGAATGGCACTTTACCCCTGTGTTCTTCCTCTCAAAACCTATTCCCCAGTTTAACCATGAGAAAAACATGAAATTTCAATACAGGAGCCTTCCATAAGGACCCTTCAATAAAGGAGTACCCTCCATGAAATAAATTTCAATAAAGGAGCCTTCTATAAGGAGAAGTACTCCTCCAGTACTCCAAATGGTCAAGGTCATCTAAAACAAGGGAAGTGTGAGAAGCTGTCATGGCCAAAAAGAGCCTCAGGAGACATGACACCTAAATGTACCATGGTATCCTAGATGAGATCCTGGAGCAGGAAAAGGACATTAAGTAAAAACAAAGGAAATCTGAATCAACTGTAGACTTTAGCTAATAATGTATCAGTAATGGTAAAATATGTCAATAGGGAAACAGGTTTTCAGGGTACATGGGAACTCTCTACTATTCAATGTTTCTGTAACTCTAAAAGAAGCAAAAGATTTCAACAGACTAGACATTCCCCCCTCCCCCATCATCTCCTCCTTTCCTGCCCCCTCTTTCTATGTGCATAGATCTGTGATGATATTCTTCTGCATAATGCAGTTTGGGATGCTGGTTTTCTTTTGCTTTCTTTTGCTTTCTTTGTGTTTTTAATATTAATTTAATTTTTATAATAGGTTTTATTTGTACATTTAAAACAATTTGAGGTGCAGCTTGGGAGGAGGTGCCTTCCAGGCCCAACCTGATGGCAGGAGAGGGCAGGAAGGGCAGGCAGAGCACGCAGGCCTCTTCCACCCGGGACTCAGAAGGGTGCTGTGGCTGGGGCATCGCAGGCCTCACTGTGACGCCATTTACAATTTTCAGAGTCTGTTGACTGTAATTTTGCTGCTTATGTGTACCCGTGCTTATATCCAATCCTTAGCACCCAGCCTCCTAGACAGAAATAAAATTGGACTGTTGGGTGTATTCTGAAAGTGTGCCAGAACTGCTGAACAGAAAAGGGTGCTATGTAGTGAGCATCTTCTTCATAAGTGCCATCATATTTCAATGTGAACAAGGACTTACCTGCAGAAAAATAAAGGGAAGAACAGTTAGCCCTGTATCTCCAAACATGGAATGAGATAAATTTCCAGATGCCATTCCTATTTACCATAATATTACATTCTGCAAATGTCATTTTTTATGTCAGACACCAAATTTTGGTGAGGCATTTCTAAGACACACAATAGAAAAGAAAGTGGTACTGTGATTTATTGAGAGAAAATGGTTCTCTGTGTTGGTAAGGATTGCATTCATGCTTAATAGTGCGTGCTTTCCCCTGAGCACACCATGCTGATCATTAACCAGAGGACCTCTGCCCTCAGCAAGCTCAGTGGTGTGAAGTATTTATCAGAAGCTGTGCAGTTCTTAAGGAAGAAGATAAATGAGGCGTAACTTAAAAGTGGAAGTGGGAAATGTTCACGTTTAAAAGAAGAGGACTAGACTAGTGTAGTAGCCTCTGAACCCCTGCTCGAGTATAGACAGATGTCACAGATACAAGTTTTACCAGCTGGCTGTTCTGTGAAAAAGAGAACATTGGCAAAATGAGAGGAGTAAGATAGAACAATTATAGAATGACAGCCCTATAAGCATTTTTCATTCTTTTTAGTATCATGTCTTCGAAAATGAAATATTTACTGTAATTGCCCCCAAACAAACAGTATTTTTGTTTTTTAACTTTAAATCTAAATGAATAAAAATAAGTCTTAAAAAATTAAGTGTCATTAGGTCAGATCAGTATATTTCCCATACCACCTGGCACATGGTATGTGTTCAGTCTGTATTGCTGAGTAATTGAAAAAACATTGTGACAGTTAATATTTTGCTGCAGAGTCATACATACTGGTTAGCATTTTTGAAATTTAGTTTCTTTGTCTTTAAAAAGAATTCATTTAATACTGGTTTGGGTGTTTCTGTATAGCTCTGATTCAGATTCTTGTTCTGAATTTTTTAGTTTCTGGAACTAATACAGTGGAAGTATCATGAGAAAGCTGCAGAAAAAGGGGTTTATATCATTGGAAGCAGTGGCTTTGACTCCATTCCAGCAGATCTGGGAGTAATATATACCAGAAATAAAATGAATGGTAATTATGATCGATAAGCAATAATTGGATTTAATAATAGAAGGACTTCATGTTTATAGCTGTGATGGACTAAAATCTGGTTGGGAAAAGAAACATAGCTATAAGTGAGTAACATTAAAACACATATTTTGTTGTTTCTGTTTTTTGTTTTTTTTTCATTTGTTTTTTTGAGAGAGAGTCTCACTCAGTTGCCTCAGCTGGAGTGCCATGGCATCCTCATAGCTCGTTGAACCTCCAACTCCTGGCTCAAGCAGTCATCCTCCCTCAGCTTCCCCAGTCACTGAGATTAGATGCATGCACCACCCTGGCTGGATAATTAAAAAAAAATTTTTTTTGGCTGGGTGCGGTGGCTCACAGCTGTAATCCTAGCACTCTGGGAGACTTAGGTGGGTAAGTTGCTTGAGCTCACCAGTTTGAGACCAGCCTGAGCAAAAGCGAGACCCTGTCTCTACCAAAAAAAAGTAAAAAAATAGGCAAGAGGATCTCTTGAGCCCAGGAGTTGGCGGTTGCTGTGAGCTGTGATGCCATGGCACTCTACCCAGGGTGACAGCTTGAGACTCTGTCTCAAAAAAAAATCGGTTTTTTTGTAGAGACAGGTTTGTGCTATGTTGCTCAGTGTTTTTAATATAGCTACACTCTCATTAAAATGTTTTTGACACTATTGTTGAGATGTGGATAGTACTCTTAAGTGGTTTTTTTTTTTTAAGAGACAGAGTGTTACTTTGTCGCCCTTGGTAGAGTGCCGTGGCATTACACAAGACCTTATCTCTAAAAAATAAAAATAAAAAATAAATTGTCTGGGCTTGATGGCTCAAGCCTATAGTCCCAGCTATTTGGATGAAGTGGGAGAATTGTTTGAGCTCAGGAGTTTGAGGTTGCTGTGAGCTATGATGACTCCACTGCACTCTAGCTCAGGCAACAGTGAGATCCTGGCTCAGAAAAAGAAGAAAAAAGAAGTACAGAGATGTTTAAAAAGAATGCTGTAGTTCAATGAGTAGGGCTCCAGCCACATATACCAAGGCTGGTGGGTTTGAGCCTGGCCTGGGCCTGCTAAACCACAATAACAACTACAACAACAACAACCAAATAGCTGGGCGCTGTGGCAGGTGCCTGTAGTCCAGCTACTTGAGAGGCTGAGGCAAGAGAATCAATCGCTTGAGCCCAGGAGTTTGATGTTGCTGTGAGCTGTGATGGCACAGCATTCTCCCGAGGGCGAGTGGGAGACTCTGTCTCAAAATAAATAAATAAATAAATAAACAAATAAATAGAATGCTATATCAAGATTTAACACTGGGAAGTTATATAATCATATCATAAGATCAGAGGTGAAAAGCTGTATGTCCACCTCAATAAGTGGCTTAAAAATTGAAAATTTATGCCATTTATTGTTTTCAGGTTTTTAGGAATTTAGGAATAGAATACTTTCTTACATAATAAACATCACAACACAATAGCCAACATCATACTTAATGATAAAATAATAGAACCATTCCAAAGCCAGCTGTGGTGGCTCATGCCTGTAATTCTAGCACTCTACGAGGCCGAGGTGGGTGGATTACCTGAGCTCAGGAGTTCAAGTAAAGCCTGAGCAAGACCGAGACTCTGTCTCTACTAAAAATAGAAAAAACTAGCCAGGCATTGTGATGCACACTTGTAGTCCCAGCTACTCAAAAGGTGTGAGAGAGAGGTTGATTTTTCAGTGGGTTGCCTCACCTCAGTCCTGGGGTATCCAGGGGAAAGTGTGCAGACATGTTATCCCTGGGGGTACATCAAAACTACAGAAAATGAAAAAAGCCCAGAGGCATTTGGACAGAACGGATTACCCCTGTACACTGAGAGTCAACGGGTGGGAGGGGTTAAGTTCTTTGGACATCTGATATGTAGTTAAATTAGAAAACCTGGCTTACTTCCTGTGTGGGAATAGAACTGGTTTTTCCCTCCATCAGCCTGTCAACCTCCTAACTTTACCCAGTCTCTCTCATGTCTCTTATTTTCCTGGAGACTTGGGATTCCTTGAACCCTGCCTTTTGGCATTTTTGCATCTTATATATGCACCTTTGTTAGAAATCAATAAAATCCTTCTGAATAGGCCAGAGAAGGGCTGCATTTTCTGTGTTTACTTGGCCTAAGATAATGCAAGCCTTCTCCAGGCATTCTCAGACTTTATGTTTTAAACTGGCATAAGTTATTTTTCCTTAATGTTGTTTCTCAGTCAGCTTTCAGATCCAGTCTGGGTTTGCGTGAAACTACCCCCTTGACAAGGGAGGCTGAGGCAAGAGGACTGCTTGAGTCCAAGAGTTTGAGGTTGCTGTGAGCTGTGTCACGGCACTGTGCACAGTGAGACTCTGCTCAAAAAAAAAGTAGAATGCTTGCTATTAAAAAGAGGGTGGAGGCCTGTGGCTCAGTGGATAGGGCGCCGGCCCCATATACTGAGGGTGGCGGGTTCAAACCCAGCCCCTGCCAAACTGCAACAAAAAAATAGCTGGGCATTGTGGCCGGTGCCTGTAGTCCAGCTGCTTGGGAGGCTGAGGAAAGAGAATCGCCTAAGCCCAAAATCTGGAGGTTGCTGTGAACTGTGTCACCACGGCACTCTACTGAGGGCAATAAAGTGAGGCTCTGTCTCTAAAACAATAAATTAATAAATAATAAAAAGAGGAATGTGAAATTGGTCATCTTTAAAATATTTAGTATTCCAGTCTGTAGACCTAGTATGTTTCCATTTATTAAAAAAATTCTTCAAACTTGTGAAGTTTAGACATTTTCTTCATGATCATCCTGCATATTTGTTATTGAGGTTATTTCTAAATATTTAATCATTTTTGGTGTTACTTTTGATCTTTTTATTCTTAAGGGAAAAATGTTAATTTAAGATTTGTAAAGACATTTATTTTCAGCTATTGGAACCTAGAATTCAGTGTTTTAATAAGTACCTAGCTGATTTTGGGTGCAGGTGTCTACGTTTTATTAGATTATTGTTCTTGGTCCGTATTCTTTCTAGGTATGTAGAGTTAGATCATAGAGCCACACACCTAGGTTACATTCTATGGTTATTTTATCAGATTTTGAGAATTAGCCTTTTCCTCTTCCCTTCCCTTTGCTCTTTCCTTTCCTTTTTTGTTTTAGACAGAGTTAGGCTCTTTTGCCCAGGCTATGCTGTCGTCATAGCTCACCTAAAATTGCTGAGCTCAAGTGATCCTCCTGCCTTAGCCTCATCCTCCCCAAGTAGCTGGGTCTACAGGCACGCCCTACCATGCCTAGCTAATTTTTAAAAAATTTTGTAGAGACAGAGTCTTACTATGTTGCTCAAGCTGGTCTCAAGCTCCTGATCTTAAGTGATCCTCCCTCCTTGACCTCCTAGCGTGCTAGTATTACAGGCATGAGCCACTGTACTTAGCCCATTATGTTTTTCTTCTGCATTACCATTCTTGAGAAACTCAGTAATTAAATACTTAACCACTACGCCTATCCAGGATGGCCATAAAGTTCATGTGCATTTTTAAAAATGGCACACTATTTTAAATTGCACATGAACTTTGTGGCCATGGTATATTATTCTTCGTAGTTAATAGAATTGATTTCTCCCTTTTTTTCTGGCTTTGGTTTCTGATTTGTATTTTATACTTTATATTTCTTTTTAACAGCTTTGTTTATAAGCCATCTCAAAGGTGTGTTTTTGATAGTTTTTCTGTGGTTTCATTATAAGCCATCCCTAATAAGCCTCTTGAAAGCTTTGTATTTGAAAATGAGACAGTTCCCGTATATTTAATTTTGAGAACTGTGGCCTGATGGGCCTTTTGGAATGAGTGAGCTAAATTATTGCCTTATTGAGGGAGATTCTTAGTGTTTTCAGTGCGATACTAGAAAAAGTTTTGTTAGTACCAGCAGAGTTTATACTAAACTGCTCTTTTTGACAATTTACCTGGCTTTGGCTGCTTCTAAAGCCTTTTTACACAAATATAATAAAACTGTTATTTGTACAGGTTTCCTGACTTTATCAGCTGTAGGCTTAGTAAAGGTAGTCTCTGAGTGAATGGGGATAGTTTATTGTTACTTATTCTGGCTAAATAATTCAGATTTTATTTGATTTTACTTTTACCATTCTCTTACTCTTTTAGGTACTTTGACTGCTGTGGAAAGTTTCCTGACTGTACACTCAGGACCTGAGGTTAGTTTTTCTGTTTGTTGAGTGTTTTTTTTAAGTTAATATTAAAAACATTTTAGAAATGATTCTTGTATCTTAAAAAATATTTAGATTAATTATTTTTTTATATATTTATAATTTTTAATGTATGAAAGTCACTTTGTTTAAAAGTAAAGACACTAAATTACCAAGATTACTTTGATTTAATATATATTAAAAACAACTGCACAGTTCATTATATTAAAGTGAATTACTGTGATCTCAACATTAAAGTATCTGTTGTGCAGTAAATGTTGTCAACCAAGAAAATTATCACATTAGTGTGAATCAGTATATTTTTACTACGTGCTTGACTTGGAGTTAGGTACTGCTGTGACCATAAAAGAATTGTATGAAGTAAATCTTATCTTATTGAATTTACAGTCTATTTGGGAACATAAAATAGTTGCATTTCTGGGAAAGGATCATATTTTACAATAGTACTTTTATTTCCAGTAGTGCTTAGCCAAATTCTAGGTATCTTCCATGGCTTTGTAAGTATTCGTTCTAAAATGTATTCATTCAACAAAGGCTGTGTAATGGTGCAGATGTTATAGTAGTGTAAAATAAAGTGACGTGTCAGTGAATAAGATGCAAACCTTACCTGTAAAAAGGTAATGGTGTAGTTTGACAGGAAAGAGAAAGTGCTTGTTATTAAAGAGATTGCATGAAAGGCTGTAGATTCTGAGAATGGAGGGTACATCTAGCTGGGAGTCCAGAGATCAGGAACTGTTTGGAGAAGCTGGGATATGGACTGAATTTTAAGGGCTAGTGCTGTGAAGATGTGAAGGAAGAGGAAATAGTATAACAAAGACAAAAAGGTAGGATGGTATAGAGTATGTTTAAGTAAGAATAAAGATTCTCTTTACCTGAATTATGGGTTCAGCTTAACACAGAGTTGTATAAAATATGCTAAAATTTGTGGTTCTGCAGACTATCTATGAGAGTGTAAGAATAAAAGGAAGTGATAGTGGGCCTGAGTAATTTAGGAATGCCTTCTTGAGATAGCCTTGAAAAATGAGTAGCAGTGGAAGGTCAGAGGCAGCAGCCTAGACAAAGCCTCAGAGACAAGAATGAGAAAGGCCTGCTTGGAACTCTGGGCAGCATGTGTTAGAAACCCATCTTAGTCCAGTTTAAAGCAACAAAACAAAAATAAATTTATTGATTTATATAACCAAGTGTCCGTAAGTAAATAACATGACTGTATCTAGGTGTTGAGTGACCTTGGCAGAACTCTTTTCTCTTCGCCTCTCCTTTCTGTCTGTCTCTTCACATCTTCTGCTTTCTGACGTGTAGACTCTTGACAGAGGAGGGAAGGTACTGGCAGCCCCAAGTGTACTTTGGCCTTAAGGTTCAGGATTTCCTGGAAAGAGCTTCCACAGTTTGCATAGCGAATGATAGGGAAGATTTGTCAAGTATTGGCCATTCTTTTTTTTTTTGAGACATAGACTCACTATGTCACTCTTGATAGACAACCTTGCAACAACCTTAAACTCTGAGGTTTTAGTGATTCTCTTGTCTTAGCCTCCAATGTAGCTAGGACTACAGGCACCCACCACAACGCCTGGCTATTTTTTGTAGCAGTTGTCGTTGTTTTGCTGGCCTGCGCCGGCACCTTTGGTGTATGTGGCTGGTGCCATAACTACTGTGCTACCTGTGCTACGGGCGCCGAGTCCATTGGTCATTCTTGAGACAGTCAGTGTGACTGGGGTAATGGAGTACTCACATTGCCAGGTCTGGTCATGGACCCCTGCAGGGGTGTCAGGGTCAATCCCAGATGAACAACACAGAATAGGTTCCAGAAAGAAAGCGAGTTTCATAATGGGGTAAGAAGGGGTAAGATCCTGTAGGGAATTAGTATAGGACTGAAAACAGATGCCCACTACGTGGAGATAGTGAGAAAAAAGGTAGAGCTAGAATAGAGGCCTGCTTTGAAAGAGAAGGAGGTGCAGTTGGAAAGACCAAATCTTTTCTCTTTACCCTACAAAAGAATTACT
Source organism: Loris lydekkerianus (assembly GCA_963574355.1). Taxonomy (NCBI): domain Eukaryota; kingdom Metazoa; phylum Chordata; class Mammalia; order Primates; family Lorisidae; genus Loris; species Loris lydekkerianus. The sequence continues at coordinate 3,028 of CAUYPK010123848.1, read as the reverse complement.
GAGTAGATGGTTCTTACGGTCAAGCATCTTTTCCTCAGAGGGGTTAAGAGTACAGATTTTGGAACTTGCTTCCTGGGCTTGAATCTGGCTTTCACTCATCAGTGATGTGACCGTGGGGGAATTGACCTTTCATGTGTGCCTCCTCTCCTTCACTATCAGAAGAGATGATAATTGATATCTCCTTAATCAGTGCCGTGAGATTAAATTAGTCAGTGAATATAAATTATAGAACAGTAATTACTCGATGAATGTTAAGTATCATTATTAATATGTGGGTCACCATGAAAGTTTGAGGCAGACTGTGGTCCATTATTTCACTTCCAAAAAGCACAGGAGAAATCCTATGCCGGTTTTAATTTGCTCGGCTCACCAGTGTTGCAGGGAGGGCTTCATTTGTTTCTGTCCACCTGGATTTTACATTTCTTGATTTTTGTGTATCTCAAAACTTTAGTAATGACCCACACACAAGGACTCAAAAATTGGGGCTACAGTAGGGACAGAGAGTTAAAGCATTCACACTGTCATTGCTTCCCTCCTATTCCCCTTAAAGCAAAATGCAGAGCCTTCATTTCACAAGGAGGGCACAGAGAGAATATTCTCATGATTCTGTTGGTACATTGGCAGTAGACGGTTGCTCTTCAGCCACTCCTTAGCCTACATTTTAATTTTTACATTAAGAAATTGAATCATAGACTATACCTTGGCCTGGGTGTGGTGGCTCCTGCTTGTATTCCCAGCACTTTGGGAGGCTGAGGCAGGAAGATCCTTGAGTCCAGGATGTTTGAAGCTGCAGTGAACTATGATTGCACCGTTGCGCTGTAGCCTGGATGACAGAGCAAGACCCCCTCTTTAAAACATTTAAAAATAGACTATATACTGGGCCATAAAGCAAGACCCAAAGAATTCCAGAGGCTCGAAATCATATGGTAGAGCAGTGCTCTCCGAAAGATCCTCCCACAGTGGTGAAAGTGTTCTGTACATGCTATATAGTCACTGCCATATTGCCTAGTATAGCTCTAGAGCGACCCTGGCGTCCACACCTGGTATGTTTTTTTTTTTGTTTGTTTGTTTTTTTGAGACAGAGTCTCACTTTGTCACCCTTGGTAGAGTATTATGGCTTCACAGCTCACAGCAATCTCAGACTCTCCGGCTCAAGCCTTCTTCTTGCCTCAGCCTACCAAGTAGCTGAGACTATAGGCGCCTGCCACGACGCCCAGCTATTTTTAGAAGCGGGGGTCTCGTTCCAGCTCGGGCTGACCTTGAACTTGTGAACCCAGACTCACCAACCTTGGACTCCCAGAGTGCTGGGATTATAGGTGTGAACTACCACACCACCCGGACCCCACTCCTATTTTTATATGGTCTGCAAATTAAGAATGATTATTAATTTTTAAAGGACTATAATAAAATAGAATACAAAATAAGAACACGCAGCAGAGATCACATGATCTGCAATGCTTGAAATATTTATTGTCTTAATCCTTTATAGAAACAGTTTGCTTTGGCTCAGCACTTGTCGTTCAGGTGGCTAAGGTGCCAGCCACACACACCAGAGCCGGCAGGTTCGAATCCAGCCCAGGCCTGCCAAACAGCAATGACAACTACAACCAAAAAAAATTGCCAGATGTTGCGGCGGGCACCTGTGGTCTCAGCTACTTGGGAGGCTGAGGCAAGAGAATCACTTAAACCCAAGAGTTTGAGGTTGTGCTGAGCTGTGATGTGACAGCACTCTACCCAGGGTGACATAGGGAGACTCTGTCTCAAAAAAAAAATAAATAAATAAAATAAAATTGCAAACAAGCTCCTTACTTAGCACCTCCAATTTATTTTATCTGCTCTCATTTTTCTTCTTTGCTGTAATACCTTCTAAATTCTGTATATTGTCTGTTGACTCAATCGCCCTCTCTGGAATGTGAACACTGTGAAAGGAGGGATCTTTCTCTATTTAATTCACCAAGGGCCTACAATAGCACTGTTCATGTGATAGCAGCAGAAAAAGTGTTTGTCAAATGCACTGATTGGGCAAGGCTACTGTAACCTTCATTTTAAAACTCTGGCATTATTCGCCAGAATGGAATTCAGTCCAATCTCATGGGAGCATAATGTAAAAACTCTGAACAAATTATTTGCAAATTAAAAGCCGTAATATGTAAAAAGAATAATACATTTTGATCCAAGTTGGTTTTAGAATAGGAATTTAACAAGAATTTAATGGGAATTTTCAAGATTTAACATATTTTCTCTGTAATTCACCTAATTAACAGCTTAAAGGAGGAAAATTATATAATCTCAAAAGAGTAAAAGCATTTAATTAAATATAGTACCCATTTATGATTAAAACTTACTGCAAACTAAGATATAAGAGATTATATTTTTTTAAAAAGCTAGAACAAATGTGACATCATCTGAAAACTTTTGCTCTGACATCAGGAATAAGACGTGGATGCCCACTGTCATTTACCTTGGCCAGACCCTACCCAGAGCAAGAAGGCAGGAAAACAGAAACCAATTGTGTGTGGACTAAAAAGGAAGAAACTAAACTCTTTTCTGAAGATTATATAATTGTGAATATAGAAAATTTAAACATGTACAGATAATATTGGAATATATAAAATTTATGAATTGCTAGAAAAGCTCATTTCTGAATAAAGTCACATTCTGAGGTACTGGTAGGAACTTTAAAATATGAAGTCCTGGCCCGACCCTGCCACGCACCTCTTCCCCCACCTTCTTTCCCCACCCCTTCTCCACAATAAAAAGAAAGAAAGAAAGAAAGAAAGATAGAAAGAAAAAAAAGAAAACACACCAGAGGCACCTGGAAAAAAAAAAAAAAAAGAAAAAAAAGAAAAGCAAAAAAGATGGGGGGCGGGGGCATATTGCCAAAAGCGTTGAGTATTCTAACTACATTTTTCCATATTTCAATTGGATCTTTCTTAGCCTCAAATAATGACCTTAGAATGTCATCAACTGAGCGCTCAATCAATACCAGCTATAGTCTAGGTGCCTTGCTGACAGCAAGTGAAACTAA
>CAUYPK010123845.1:0-62897 GCA_963574355.1 Loris lydekkerianus | reverse complement strand
GTTTAAATCTACAATTTCTTTGCTTAGCTTCTTTTTGGAGGATCTATCCAGGACTGCTAAAGGGGTGTTAAAATCTCCAACTACTATGGAAGTGGAGGAAATCGAGTTGCTCATGTCTGTTAGAGTTTCTCTTATAAATTGAGGTGCGTTATTGTTTGGTGCATAAATATTAGTAATTGAGATCTCATCATATTAAGTATTACCTTTAACAAATATGAAGTGTCCATTCTTATCCTTAATTATTTTGGTTGGTTTAAAGCCTACTGCATCTGCGAACAGCATTGCAACGCCTGCTTTTTTCTGCTTTCCATTTGCCTGGAATATAGATGACCATACCCTCACCTGAGTCTATATTTGTCTTTTAATGTAAGATGCGATTCTTGGATGCAGCAGATATCTGGCTTGAGTTTTTGTATCCAGTCAGCCAACCTGTGCCTCTTCAGAGGACGATTTAAACCATTCACATTAATTGAGAATACTGATAAGCCTTTCGAGAGTCCAGTGGACATTTTTAATCCTTTTGTGACTGTGGAAGTTGGAATTTGATCAAAAATTTTGGGGTAGGTTTACTTTTGTAGTGGAGAATTACGCTGGTCTTTATGGAGGATAGGTCTAAGAATGTCCTGGAGAGCTGGTTTAGTTGTGGCAAATTTCTTCAACATGTGAATGTCGTTGAAGTATTTAATTTCTCTGTCATAAAGAAAGCTCAGTTTAGCTGGATACAGGATCCTGGGTTGAAAGTTATTTTGTTTTAGGAGATTAAAAGTTGATTACCATCCTCTTCTAGCTTGAAAGGTTTCAGCAGAGAGATCTGCAGTTATTCTAATATTCTTCTCCTGTAGGTAATAGTTTTCTTTCATCTGGGCAGCTTTCAGAATCCTTCATATTAACTTTAGTGAAATTGATTATGATGTGTCTGGGGGATGTCTTATTTGGGTTGAGTCATGCTGGAGTTCTGAAACTGTTCACTATCTGAATTTCGGAATCCCTTGGCATATCTGGAAAGTTCTCCTTCATAATCTCATGGAGAAGAGACTCTGTGCCTTTTGAAGCCACTTCGTCACTTCCTGGGATCCCTATAAGACGAGTATTGTTTTTCTTCGAATTATCCCAGAGCTCTCTGAGAGAGTGGTCTGTTTTTGCTCTCCATTTCTCTTCTTCTTTGACGGTTTGGGAGCGTTGAACAGCTTTGTCTTCAATGTCAGAAATCCTTTCTTCTGCTTGCTCCATTCTGTTACTGAGGGATTCTACCGTGTTTCTCAGATCTTTGAGGGATGCAACTTCTTGCCTCAATGTGTCAAAATCTTTGGTAATTTGGTCTTTAAATCTGTTGAATTCTTGAGATAACTTTTGGAATTCTAATTCAATCTTGTTTGCTATCCAGATCCTGAATTTAATTTTTGACATCTCAGCTATTTGTTTGTGCATGGAATCTTGTGCTGTTTCTGCCCCATTGATCCTTGGGGGAGTTGATCTACTCTGATTATTCATATTGCCAGAGTTTTTCTGTTGATTTCGCCTCATGATTGTTATTCACCGTTGCCTCTGGCCATCCTCAGATTTGGGGAGGTGTCTCTCCAAGATTAGATCCCAGCGGGATCACTGTATTGTTGCTGGATTTTTGTAGGGAGTGACCCTGTGTAGTTCCTCTGGTGCTGCTGTAGCTAGGAAGTTCTTGTTGTGGAAGCAGCTCCAGTGTGTGACACCCAGATCCAGCAATAGGGCTGGGGGTGGTGCACACGGTTCTGGGAGTGCCTGGCGCCTAGTGACTTTGGGACAGAGAACTCAAGGCTCTAGCAGTCTCTGGCCAGGAGAAGGGTTCTGCACAGCAGCATGGAGGACTCCAGAGGGCCCGCAGCTACCAGAGTCCTTGGCCAGATGAATGGGCTAGTGTGGAGGCTGGTAGAACACAGGAGGGAGGATTCAGGGTTGCGAGGCTCCCGCAGTTCCTGGTCAGGGAATGCGGAGGTCCGGTGGGTGTGGTTCACTGGTCGGGGGTCGCTGCACAGCTCTTATGGAGGTCTGTGTGGTGCCATGCCCAGGAGTTTGAGGTTGCTATGAGCTGTGACATCACGGCACTCTACCCAGGGCAGCAGCCCAAGGCTCCAGTGTGCCAAAATCGTCTGACTCTGCTCCTAAGGATTAAGGCTGTAAGGCAGTTCAGTCCCCGCTTTTAGGCTGCTCAGTCACTAGGTTACTTTGTCTCACCCGATCCTTGTTCTGGGACCTTGAGGGCGAAGCTTGCCTGGGCATTTCTTTCCCAATGGCTTCCTGCACCCAGCTCAGTGGCTCAGTCTGGGGCCCCAGACAATTCCCAATGTTCTCTACACTCCTGCTCAAGCTCTTCCCAAGGCAGCTCAACTGAGCGCCTAGTCCAAGAACACCAAAACAGTTCACAAGTCAGGCCTTTCCGGTTTGCAGTCTCACTGCTGCTTGTACTCATGGTTGCCTGTGTGATTAGGTCGATCGAACACACACAACCACTTGCCAGTTTTCCACCGTTTTTGTCCTCCTGCTGGGGTCCAGAAGTCCCTTGCTGGCTCCCTGTATTATCAAAGGGATGATCATAGGTAGATCCCACCGGCCAGAGATGCCTGGAGTCTTGTCTCCCCAGACTCGCCATGCCCAGTTGCAGGGAAGCTGTTACTTAGCCGCCATCTTTTATCCCTTCAAAATTTAATTTTAATAGTGGCTAAAGTGTAGGAAAGGTTTCAGAGGTATGGCTGAATCAGACACAAGTATGTCTGAGTCACTGGAGTCTGTCTCATTGGCCAACAAGGGAGGGTGAATATTAGGTGATCCTGTTTACCCCCCTATAGCACAAATAAATACCTAGTTTAGAAAACTGTAAACTAAAATAAAATCTTAAGCTCTCCCAGGTGACTGAATAGGACCCACTTGGCCAACCCGACCCCAGAAATACCCTAAACTGAGTTGCTGGCCAGAAGGGAGGTCATATATGCCTCCTCAGGCCCCCTTATCTTCTTGGAGACTTTCTGTGAAACTCATTAACAGGCCTGAGTCTACAAAAGTCAAAGCTTACACCATGTCTTCAGGTCATCCATTTACTTAATAAATCACTTGAGTCTGGGTATAAGTTCTGTGGCTTGTCTCTGATTAACAAAATTCCTCAGCTTAAAGCATTCCAAGCCTTTAGACACCACTTCCATTCTTTAATCAATTATAACTCAAAGAATCTTTAAACCCACTTATAACTTGTAATGCCCCACTTCAAGATGTCCTGCCTTTTGAAGCCAAAGCAATGTACGTATCAAGTTGGGACTTTGTGTGTAATTTCTTTCTTCCTAAAATATATAAAACCAAACTGTAACCCCAACCATGGCAAGACCACTTACTCAAGGGTTTCTGGGTGTGGCTCCAGACAATGGTCACTCTTACTTGGCTCATAATAAAGCACTTTATTTTATATAGTTTGGGTTATTTTTTATTGACAAAATTAAGCTCATTTAGCTTCACTAATTTGATTGAGATTAGCAGCTCCTTGATTTACAATGGGGTTGCATCTCAATAAACACATGGTAGGTTGAAAATATTGTAAGTGAAAAATGCATTTAATACACTTTATACTTTAAATGTGCTCAGAATGAGTATCTTGGCGTATAGTTTGGCAAAGTCATCTAGCACAATGCTATCTTATAATTAAGTATTGAATATCTAATGTAATTTATTGAAATTACTGAAAGTAATTTATTGAAATATACTGAAAGTGAAAAACAGTGGCAGAATGGGTCCCTAAAGTATGGTTTGTATTGAATGCATATTGCTTTCACATCACATAGTTGAAAAATTTTAAGTGGAACCATCATAAACTGGGGAGAATCTGTATTTAAATAATAAAATGTGCTCAATATATCCTATGAATACCCAGCATCTAAGATGCTCTTTCTCATGTGCACAGAAAGAAAAAAGAAAATAAGATCCCTCAAGTTCCACAGTGCTCTGTCATTAGGGGGCACACATCTTAAGGATTATCTCTTTTTGGAGAACAAACGCCTTTGTTGGAGAAAGTATTTCTTCACTTTCAAGGATAGAGAATTCTAAGTTTCTTTTTCTTTTTCTTTTTACCAACACTTTAAATTCTTACTCCACTCTTCTCACTTGCATGGCTTCTGAAGAGAGGTCAGATGAATACTTTTCTTTGCTTCTCTACAGGTAAGGTGTTTCTTTTCATCTGACTTCTTTCAAGATTTTTTCTTTACCTTTGATTTTTTACCATTTGAAAATATATGCCTAGGGTGTGTGTGTGTGTGTGTGTGTGTGTGTGTGTGTGTGTGTGTATGTACAGGATGGGCATAAATTGTATGCAATTTAAAATAGTTTAACATAGTAAATTGCACAAGAACTTTATGTCCACCCTGTGTGTGCATGTATATAACAACACCCGGCTATCTGTTACAGTTGTTTTTAATCTCTAGCACTTCTTCTTTCTTAGAATTTTCCTCTCTCTGCTCACATTGTTCATCTGCTCTTAAATGCTGTCTACTTTATCCATTGGAGATCTTAGAATATTAAGTATAGTTGTCTTAAATTCTCTGCCTGACAATTCCAACATTCCTGCCATATCTGAGTTTGTTCCTGATGCTTTCTTGATGGCAAAACACAATGTACTTAGGTAACAGTAGGTAATCGCAACTGCTCTAAGTAGGCCTTTAGTCATGTAAATAAGATGGAGGAAAGAAAGTACTCTGTAGTTCCACGATGAGATCTCAGTCTTCTAGCAACCAGAGACTGTGGACTGTGAACTTCACAAGCTGCTTCTCGGCCATCCTCCAATCACCACCACCCTTAGATGGGACAGGATGGCTAGAGGGGGCTGGAGCTGGGTATTTCCATTCCACTGGGTAGGTTAGGCTATGAAAGAAACACTTTGGGTCTGGGTAAAATATTTTTTTCTTGAGGAATGTCCTTATCAAGAAGAACAGGACGCTCTGGTGTATTTCAAAATGGTTCCTTTTTCATCTTCCCCTTCTGGAAGCATGAGGAGATTTTTCTGCTATATTCTCTGTAAGAACCTTCTCAAGCCTCCAGAGGTAAAACTCACACAAGCATGAGAACCCTTCTGTGACTGGATCACCAGGAGTTTTTAAGTCTTCGAATTGAGCATCCAACAATTCATCAATTTCAGTTTATGCTTTGTACTTGATGCTGGCTTCCCCAAAGGTTTCTCCTCCTGGGGATAAGTTGTGAATCTATGTATTTGCCTGCCTGGGAGGTAGTTTGGGGGTGTTTCCGGGATTTGCTCTGTGACCTCACTTCTCTGCTGGATCTAAAAGAATTTGTTGATTTTTCAGTTTCTACAGCTTTTTACTTGTTATAGCAGAGTGCCTACTTCAAGCAGCAACCATGCTGGATTGAAACTACTGTTTTTTGAGGATTGTTACCATATATACCCTTTAAGCTACTATAATTGTAGCTTGGCTATTGCACATTTTATTAATATAATTGTTATTGCTTGACATGTATAACTACATTGTATTGGCTATAGAGCAATGCAGTGTCTAGAGACAAGGTAACACTTTCTAGGACAGAAAAAAAGATCACACTTACTGATTCCTCTGTCATTAACTAGATTTTGTCTGTTTTCTGAGCTTTGGTTTCCACCTCTTAAAATGATAACCACCAAGTTTCTTCCTGGTTGTGACTTTCGTTGAATTCTTTGAGTTGTGCCGAGACCTTTATAGAATTCCTAACTTTAGATTGGTGTCTCTTAGCAGGACTTCTGTTTCTTTCTTTCAGTACATTGTTATGCAAGTGGCTCTGAATTTTCCAAACTCCCCCTGTGAAGTTTTAATTTTTTTGGCAATCTTTGCTAAAGCATTTTTAATTCCTATGTACTTCTACTTACCTGTTTTTTGTTTTGTTTTTTCTTGGTGTTTACTGACCCATTTGCTTACGGTCCAAATTTATGAAACTTTGCAACATTTTCTCAGCACAATAAATGAAAACTATTTATTTCCACTTTCAGGAGAATTGGCAGAGCGGGGTGATAACAAATTTCTGTAAAAATTTAACTAAGAGATAGCTACTGCACTCTTCCGTAATCAAGCTGTGATCATTTGAATAATATCTAAACAAGGAATGGGTTTTATGATATCAGATAACCTCAAATCTTGCCTATAATCTGACCTAGGTAAACAAGAAATACAAGAAAATTTTGTTGACAATAAAATTAACAAATGCATGTTTAATACTTCTACTTAATAAGTACACAACTATCAAACTGCATGTTTTAATAACACTGACTCTAGGTAAATTTTTCCTTAGTCTTTTCTGATCTTATCTGTAAACAGCAGATAAATGCATTAAAGGTTATTAACATACCAGTCATATTGCAGTACACCAGAAATGGGCCCAGGGGGCCACTTCCATCTGCATCAATGTAGTAAAGCCCAGAAGGGTTTCCTTTGTGCTTGTAGGCTTCGCAGGACTGCTCGTAGAGAGCTGAAAGAGAATACCATCCATCAGAAACAGAACAAATCCCTCAAGATTTTAATTAGTGGTTTCCAAAAGGTTTTCATTTGTCAATTATAGACATACGACAAATATTATCTGACATCATTTTATCAAAGTATATGACATATTTAATTAGATAGAAAAAATGTCATTTAAAAAATATATGTATATTTATTAACAAGGGAGAAGGAAATTACCTGGTCAAAATGAATTCAATGTTGAATTCATTGTTGAATAAATATTTTGTGTAGTGTATATTTCTATATAGAGGAAGAAGGATATAGTGTATTGGTGTTTACAAATGGAGGTGCGGTTGCAGTGGGAATATGATACCATCTTCAATAGATAGTCTTTAAGCAATATGTAGAAATTACATTTTCTCTACATAAATGTTCTCTTTTGCTTTTAAATAAGGAAGCATGAAAATTCTGAAGTACAGTGTAAAAAGATTTGAAAAGGTAATATAAAGAAACCTTTGAATCCAAATCCTATGCGTTGTTGAAGGATGATTCTTTTCAAACTCATGGCAACTGTACTTCAGAATTAAGTGCTATAATTAAAGAAGACACCCTCATTTTAGCTGTAATAACTAAAGTACATTAGTTTTACCATAACTAAACTATCCAATTAACATGCTGTAAAGTATTATAAATTATGCGTCAATTATATCCCCTGCTTATTTAAAAACAACTTAGAAATGAGGATTTCAAAGAGGCAAGTGTAATTTACAAACCAGAAAACTCTCCTCATTAGAAAATAGTTAAAATTAATTTGAAAATGAAGTTTCCTTAAGTATTCTATAAATGACAATTCAAGACAATTGAAACTCAAAACAGGAGAGAAAAAGTTTTCTTGAAATATATTCCTATACAAGGTTAACTTATTCTGTAATATTTTTATTGCGAAAGTAAATGTCTTACCAAGTGCAAGGTATGGAATTAACATCTGCCGGTGATGGACATGCTAACGTTTAGCATAAGTTTAAAAGGAAGATGAGCACAGTGACATGCTGACTAGCAGGAAAGCACCCATTGGAAGGAGCAGAAGGATGATAATGGTTTCTGGAAGAAACTACATGAGGAAAACTAGCCTTGACGGACCCTCTCATTAGGGCACTAAAAGTATCAGCCTCTTCTGCATCTGTACATTTTGGCATCTTAACATATAAGATTAGGGAGGACAAATGGAGTAAACAGATGAAATATAAGGAAAAATAACCCATCAAATGGGGAGAGAAAGGAAAATATTTATGCCAGTATAAGAAGGGCATTTTTACATTGACTGAATTAGTCACACTTACTTTTATAAATATTCATTGAAAAAATGTTTTCAAACACTTAAGGCAAAACCCAAAGACAGATATGGGAGCTATTTTTCTCTCATTTCACAAAATAGGAGAGGTGCAGAACTCTTTTTTTGCAAAGAAAAAAAATTGTAAAACTAAGCAACCTTAATATAAATGTGCCAATGGTCAAACAGGAGTTGTTCCACAGCAAATTACTCCATGTCAATAATGTTCTTTCACATTTTCATAGATGGATGGCTTTTCTGTCATTCTTTCCTTTTTTGCCATTCTTTATATATTTACTTTAGTAGACACATATATTTATACATGCTTGTAGATTCACTCAAATTTTTAACAGTGGTTATATTCAGGTACAGGGTAGGTTGAGATGGGAACAAATATTGAGGAGAACTGATTAGGAGAACATTTGCTTTATGTGAATTGTTTAACTTTTTATTTTATTTTTTTTTAATAAACTACCATTTATAACCTTTTTTTTTTTTTTTTTTGAGACACAGAGTCTCAATATGTCACCCTCAGTAGAGTGCTATGGTGTCGCAGCTCACAGCAAACTCAAACTCTTAGGCTTAAGCAATTCTCTTGCCTCCCAAGTAGCTGGGACTCAGGCACCCCCCACAACATCTGGCTATTTTTTGGTTGCAGTTGTCATTGTTTAGCTGGTCCAGTCTGGATTCGAACCCACCAGTCTTGGTGTATGTGGCTGGCACCATAACCACTACACTATGGGCACTGAGCCTTGTTTGACTTTTTTAATGACAATGTACACATGTCCTAATTGTATAATTATCCAAACCAAAAATAATCTATTATAATGAGGTGTAGCAACCTAGCCTCATGCTCAATGGCTTGATAAAATTACACCTTTACTTGGAATATATGTTTGAAAACCACAACAATTATTAGATCAGATTGACATTTGAAATCCTTTTTTTCAATCTTCTGATATTTTCCTTCTGGCTTGCTTAGAGTTGCGTTTTGATTATGGTGAACAACCATGCCTTAACACAACTCATTCATTAAAGGCCACATGAAAGAGATGATGCTGGTTATGGCTGGGGCACAGAGGGGTTGCCTAGCAACACACAGGACAGAAGTCATCTGCTTTATGCAAGATATTCTGCTCAGAAGATAGAAGATACACAGAAGTACAAGATCTGGTCCCTGCACCAGTTCTGTGACCTTCTTAAGACATGTAGCCTCTGGTTTTAGAGGACACCCAACTCCCAGAAAAAGTGGATATAGCTTTAGAAACAAGACCCTTCTAGTACTAAGATCATACTTGACATTTTAGCCTGTAACAGAGTTGGCCAGATCTTTTGCAGAACTGAGCTGGGAACCTACAGGGTTCTCATTTAGATTGATTTGCATGTGTAAACTTGAACTTTACCTTGGAAGTGAGAACAATGTAACCTAAAAATCTGTACCCTAGTACTAATTTGAAATAAAAAAAAAAAAAAGTAAAATAAAATTAGGGAGCTAAAAAAATCCACACCCTTGTGAAAATCAAATTAAATAAGTTTCATGGAAGGGTTCTTAAAATTTACGGGTAGGACTACAGTGTGAGCAAGTCAGCAGTGGAACTGAGGACTATACATCCATTTTCTCTTAATCCAGGGATCGGGGAACTTTTTCCTAAGAAGTTTCTTAGAAATATCATTACAGACACACAAAAAGAAGAAGAAAATCTTAAAAGTTAAAACAAAATACAAAAACCAACAGAAAAAAAATGGGCTTTTCAGAATTCTCTCATGTTCTAATTGTTAACAAACTAGAGATCAATAAAATGGCATGGCCTTTAAAATACATGGAAGATGATTCTTCAGTAAAGACAGATGGCTTTTAATATAGAAGAGGCAGTAGAGAAGCATTAGAATACAGCATCCCTTAGACATCATTCTTATAATTCATACATAGCAGAAGTACATGGAAGTTGGTTAAAACAGACTCCTGGGCCCCGTCCCAGAGATTCTGATTCAGCAGGCTTGGGTGAGACCGGAGATTCTTTACTGTAAAGAGTTCCCTGGGGCTCTGATGCTTGCCCATCTGAGGACCACCCCTTGGGCATGCTGGAGCCAACTGCCTTAGCTCAGCTCCTTATCATGCCACCAGCCAGCTGCATGTCATGTTACTTAACCTCTTTCTGTCCTCAACTCTGCAATGAAGATACTAACCGTACTTTCATCCCAGAACAGCTTTAGGTTAAATTCGTGCAAAGCACTAGAGGAGGAAAGGCATATTTAAGTACTCAATAAATGTATACTTTCAGTATTATTAGCTTTACAATCATCAGTTGTAAGAGACCTTAAAGGTCATCTAGATTCTAGCTGATATCTAATTGCCTCTTCTAAAACTCTACCATGTAGCACTCCTATTTGGTGATTTTTTTTTTTTTTTAATCTTTAATGTTATTAAATTTAACACTGACAGACTGGCAACTGATTGTTTTTTTCACCTTTCTTTGACTGAAAAGATTCTTAGAATTAAAAGTATGTCCCAGCTAAAGAGGTGGAACAAGATCTTATATCATGCATTCTTGATTTAAATTTAGTTTTCACCCTTTGCTGAATCTCATTTTCCTATACTTACTTTCCCATTGCTACCCAGCTTCTTTTTTCTACACTACATATGTCTGTGTATTACCTCAACACCCTGATATTTAATGAGGCAATGGATTAAAAATAAATGGGAAATTAATTAGGTGCCAAAATACCTCATCTGATGTGTTTGCATGTTTCAGATGTGCAGATAAACATAAACAACTAGTAGAAATGAAATGACAAAGAAATCATAATGGAAATGAGAACAATGAGGCAAGAGGCTTACAGGAATGGCAGGTCTCGCCTATGTAGCCTGTGCCCAAACAGTCACAGGAGAAGGTGTTCCAGGACTGGGAACATTCACCTCCATGCTCACAGAAGTTGGGCAAGCACCTAAAAGAAAAAAAGAAGAAAGAAAAACAGATACAACTGCTATTTTCTTTTTCAATCATCATTAAGTATTTATTTACTAAAAATAGGTTCATGTGACAAAACAATATATCGTATATACTCAAGTATAAGCCGAGTTTTTTGGGCACAAAATTTGTGCCGAGTTCGGGTTTTTGGCACAAATTTTGTGCCGAAAAAGCTCGGCTTATACTCGAGTATATACGGTATGTCAGAAAGCTCCATATAACATGAGACTACTGTGTCTGCTGTCAAACTTCCCTGATCATACTGATAAATTTTAGATAAATATATCCATGCACGTGCAACTGATCATTATGTATCTGTCACAGCTGAATTTTCAACACATTTTTCTTTTTGCCCCAAGTGATATAATGATAACTTCACATGTGCCTAGCAAAATGAATTGCATGCATAAAATTATAAAATTTGCTATGCTCCATTACTACACTGTGGACATTTAAAAAAAGAAACAGGGGAGGCAGGGAGGGAGAGCCAGAGGGTAAGAGAAAGGAACAGGAGCAGCTTTAGTCACATAGTTAACATAGGTTCAGGAATTTTGAAGAACATTTAAATTGGGTCACCTCGTTGTCACCTTTTAGATTTAGAATGAGCAATCTGTTATTGGAAGACTTAAAACTATTAAAATGTCAATATTACCCAAAGCAATCTATGTACAAATTCAGTGCAATCTCTATCAAAACCCCAGTGGCTTTTTTTTTTTTTTTCCTTTTTTTTTGCAGAAATAGAAAAATCTATCCTAAAATTCATAGGGAATTTCAAAGGACCAAGAATAGCTAAAAAAATGTTTTAAAGAACAAAGTTGGAAGTCTCTCACTTCCAGAGTTCCATGTGAAGTTGGGGTGGCTGTCCTGGCCCCCTACACCACAGGATTATGAGGAGGGAACACAGAATGGCCCAGCGAGCAGCCTGAACAGGACTGCATCCAACAGGGTCATTGCTCAGCCTCTGCCAGCCTCCTGCACTATTGAGAATGAGGCTGAGTATGTAACAGGGAGTGAAGGTTCTAAAGGCCATTGACCTTCCTGTGGTTGCAACCCCAGAAGGTGAGGCTGGAGGGAAACAGGAGTCCATACTGGAAGGGCCCAGGGTGAGCCTGGGCCCCACATGCTGGACCCAGAACAGCAGCAGGAGAAGTTGGGAGGTTGTGCATGGAGGTGAAAGGCCTGCAGGGAGCTGGGGGTGGCAGTGACAAGAAGCCCCAAGGGCCTGCATTTGGTGTTTTCAAGGATCCATTGAGGGGGAGCTGAGAGGCTGACTAGAAGAGAGCACAGGAGTTGGAGTGACCAGTAAGGCTGGCTGGGGGGCTGAGGCCTACCTCCGTGTTACTGTTTGTTTGTTTTTAAAGCTGTTCCTTAAAAATGATTTCCAGCACTTTTAGGATTTCCAAACTAAATATAAAGGAAATAGCAAAGACCTTTAATTTTAACTCTGTGTAACCTCATTTTGTGCATCAAAGTATTTAATATTTATTCTTTCATAAAATTCAGGTTTAAAAAAAATGGAGGGAGCTAAACTTTCATAATACTATACAGACTTCTATATAATGAATAACCTCCATATGTAGTCCTGTTTGAAAATAATTTAAAAGTGCCCTTTAAAAACTCCCATCTGAGATAATTTACTGTACACATTGTTGCTGAAGATTAACTGAGGCTCACATACACATGCATAGTTGAACATGTCTAAGTAACTTGGGGTCCACTTTGGAATCCTTCTAAAAATATGGGATCTTAGAGACCAAGTTAGACACCAGTAAAACTCCTGAAATTCTAAGGTTGAAATAAAGCAGCCTATAATAGCAAAAAAAAAAAAAAAAAAAAAGGTTTTTACTTTTTGAGCTACATGTGCAAAGTTGTCAATGTGGACCTTTTCTGGAAAGTAATAGTTTTGAGATATACTCTTCTAGTAGATATGCTGTGATTTGAAATATACTCTTATAACAGATATGCTGTGTTTTGAAATATACTCTTATAACAGATATGCTGTGAATGGATATTTTGTGAGTAATGGACAAGGTATCAAAACAATGTCGTAGAAGCAAAGAAAATCACACTTGAATCACAGCTAAACTGACAGCTCTGATCACTCACAGTGCCGGCCCATGGGACACCTCCCCTCAATCCACAGACAACAGAGAAGGGGCTGCTCCCTGCTTGGAGAGCAGACCTCTATTAAGACAACCAGAAGCCATCCCACTTACCCTCCCTACAACCACTGCATGAGCTTCTGGAGCCAGCATGGGATGACTAGTGAATGCAGTCCCCGGTCTGTGCAAGGATTGTATTCCCAAGGTCAATAGTAAGAGTTTCTTACTTTACATACTCCTCATCTTTCAAGCAATTTTTTTCTTACAAATCAACAGAATGCTCAAACTAATTGACATTGAATAAATAAATTTTTTTAGTGAATTTTGTCATGTAATAGGAATTAGGTCCTTTCAGTATATCACTAAATATGGTTTATAAATTAAAACCTGTTTAGCTAGAGATGATAATTTTATAGTTAAAATAGAATTGATCAATAGACTTCCCTCTGAAGAAGATAAGTTTTTATAGCTCTATCATACATAGATATGTCTTTTTAATTTTTTAATCTGTAGCATGTACCTATTTGTTGAAAGTAGATAGGAAAGGATGGCACAAAGACATCTCATAGGTAGAATATTGTTTTTCCAGGTGTGAATCAGTGTTTCTTTTCACCCAAAATCATCATAAATATATGGCACAACTGGTAGTGTAATGTGGCTATAATAATTTTTGTAAATTAAATGTTTATCTTGTCTTTTCCATATTTCATTGAGTCTATGTCATTTTGCACATATATCCATCCATCCCTGTGGTTCAAACTTTTCTAGAAGGACACTTCACTGTTTATTTTCTCTGTAGAAAAGGTGGTATTGAGTAGTTAATGAAGAATAGTAACCTGTCAAACTCCTCTGCCTGGGAAAATATCATTTACCTGATAATTATGAACTAAGTTGGCTGGAATTTACAAGGTAAGTAAAGATGCTCAGTCTTTATAGTGAAATGATAGAAAAATTACTAACTCAGTTTTGTCAGTAAGAACTGAAATCAATCTCCCTCTCTGCCTGCTTTCTTTCTTTTTCTCTTGTGGCAGACCCTCACTCCCATCCTCCCAGTGGATTTCTGTTTTTAGAAAAATGCTATTTATTCAATTAAAGGTGTGGTTTTCTAATTTTCATTGTAAATACGATTATTTAATTCCCTCTGGAAAGATGGTGGAAAGAAAGAGAGTGAAAATGTTTTATTTTCCAGCTGTCTACTTTAAAAAACAAAAACAACAAAAACTTTGAAAACAAGTATGCTAAAATGACCTAAGGTAGCCTGTACCTGTCTGTGATGCCACAGGAGTCTATCTGGAGGTCACTGAAATGCCCCAGCGCCCCCTGCTGTACTGAGATGGGATCCACCGCTGTGTCACCAATAGAGATGAGCCTCAGGCAGCCCTGAAACCCCTCCAGGGCACTTTTGCATACAGAGCTGGAGCTGTTGTTAGGGCATCCTGCACATGGAGACACGAACACAGGACAGAAGAAACTATGACAAAACTACTCCAAAGTACTTATATATGAAGACTGCTGCTTCTCTTTGTTTACAGGCACCTGAGGAACAGACTTGGACAGTCTGTGACATGGCTGCACCAAGCACAACTGACCTCTCAGAGGTGGGTTGATCTTTCTAACACAAGTTAGAATTGATCTTTCTATGTAAAAACTGGACACAAAGAAATTATCTGACATACATTTCTTGATTGTAGGTCATAAGACTCCTGTTGGAGAGAGGGTCCTGTCCCACACCCAGAAGACAAGAATGCCCACTAAGAGAGGGCAAGAATCTAGACAAAATGGTTTTGCTGAGTTTCCCCAATCTGTCTATTGGCATTAGATCACACCCTTTGTGTCCAGTCATATTTCCACATGGCTATCCATTCTTTGTTAAATCAAAACATAAAAATGGACAATTTCCCCTGTATCTTTTAATTTTCATTCTGAAGTCTCCCTTGAATACACATTAAACAAATGTATATACCTTTCCACAAATTAATCTACCTTTAACCGGTTGATTTTTTAGCGAACCTTCAGAGGGCCAAGCCCTTGGTCCATATAATTGCAAATGTCAATGCTTATAGCATGGTTTGCCTTTACTCTATGGGCTTTTCAGAGGCAAATACTTCTATAAGTAAGGCATGGCTTTGACCTAAACTCATCAATATTACCTTCACATCAGTCCAAGCATATAAAAAAGTAGTGCCTTGAATTTGCTCCCATCTTTTATGAGCTACAGTACCTAACCTAATAATGGAACTTTGATTCAAAGTTTACAAAATGAGTACAAAGAGAGAGAACAATTATAAAATGGCACTTGCACTCACATGTTTAGAGCAGCACAACACAACACACAACCATAAAGACGTGGAATTGACCCAAGGGCCCATTAATACGTGAGAGGATTAATAAAATGTGGCATTTGTATACGGAGTACTACTCAATGCTAAAAAAAAAAAAAAAAAAAGTCAACTACTTTTTTTTTTGTTTGTTTGTTTGTTTGTTTTTTGTTTGCTTTTTGAGACAGAGTCTTACTTCGTTGGCCTCAGAAGAGTGCTGTGGTATCATATCTCACAGCAACCTCAAACTCTTGGGCTCAAGTTATCCTCTTGTCTCAGCCTCCCCAGTAGCAGGGACTACAGGCGCTTGCCATGGAAGTCAACTAGTTTTTCTATTTTTAGTAGAGATAGGGTCTTGCTCTTGCTCAACTAGTATCTTTTGTAACAACCTGGATAGAAGTGGAGACCATTCTTCTATGCGAAGTATCACAAGAATGGAAAAACAAATGCCACATGTACTCAATACTAAATTGGAAATAGTCAACACTTAAGTGCATATGTGATAGTAAAGCTCAATGGAAATTAAATAGATGGGAGAGGGAGGAAGAGATAGGTAAATTCATACCTAACAGGTACAATGCATACCACTCATGTAACCAAAACATGTGTACCCCTGTAATATCCTGAAATGTAAAAAAAATAATTATAAAATACCTTTTTACTTAAAGACAGCTATTTGGAGAGTCATATTAATGCAAAATAAAATTACAAGGCATTTACTTAATTCAGAGGTTTACAACAGTTTTCTGTAAAAGTTCAAATAATAAATATTTTAGTTTTTGTGCATCATATATGATCTCTATGTGGTGAAGGCTATGTTAACCAGTTTGATGAAAGTATTTCAAATTGTGTATAAAACCAGAACATTGTAGCCCATAATTGCATTAATGTACACAGCTATGATTCAATAAACAAAAATAAATAAAAAATAAAAATATGATACAATTCTTCCCTTGGGTCTATATAATAATAAACCATAAGTTATGGTTTGTCTACCTCTTATGTAAATAAACATTTAATTTTAATATACAAACACTCAGCCATTCTTAAATATCTTAATGTGAAAGAGATCATAAATTTAATTAATAATTTAATTATATTATAAAATTTTTGCTTTTGAAAATTTTAAATTTTATTTTTTGCCTTATTTTTATAAAGATGCTTGCTCATGTCAATTCCACACATTTCTTTCACACTTTTGGGTATAATTTATTATCTTATTTTTTCCAATCATTTAAGAATTAGATATTAAAGAATGATCATCATACATCAATATTTATTGTTTGGGGCTTGAGTTCTCTACTCCTGCATTCTCAGATCCCATGCTGCAGATTGATACTGTCTGTGGCCTGTTAGCAATTGGGCTGCACAGAAGAAGGGTGAGAAGCTTCATCTGTATTTACAGCTGCTCCCCATTGCTCTCAGCACCACGCGAGCTCTACCTTCTGTCAGGTAACCATGGTTTTAGATTCTAATAGGAGTGCAAACCCCACTGTAAACTGCACATGTGAGGGATCTAGGTTGGGTGCTCAGAGAATCTAAAGCCTGGTGATCTATGGTGGAGATGTAATGCATCTGAATCACTTCAAAACCATCCCTGTGTACCCCCACCCTAGTTCTATGAAATTGTCTTCCTTAGAACTAGTCCCTGGTGCCAAAAAGTTGGAGACCATTTCTGAATGCTGTTCTGGGCTTTATAATTAAAATGAAAAAAAGAAGTATAGGATTTACCCATTGTACATACATGTTTTTCATTGATCTCTCTTTGACCTTATATTGTTAAACACTAGCACAATTTTAAAAATATAGGCAATGAAGATTCCTCTCAATGAAATCAATGAAGCATCGTCTTAATGCCTATACTCTGATTCTCTCCCTAAAAAATGCCATTAAAAATTAAATGTTGTATTTAGATTTCTATTTTAATAGCTGCTGCTTTATCTCTTTGATATTTTAATACTTTCTATTTTATATTTCCAAAATAAAAGCCTTCAACATATTTAAGACTTTTTTAGCTTATTGAAACCTGATACATAACCTCACAGCAACTTGGAAGTTTAAAATTTAATGCCATATTTGAACACAAAAATATTTTATATTTTTATATTTAAGAAAGAAACAGACATTTAAATGGTACAGAACCTTCAGAAGGATGGGATAGAAAATTAACTTTGTGTAATTCTACTTCATTGCGCTACTCACTAAGGTGACTAAGCCCATTAGGATAATAACTAAGAAAATATTATTTCAATATTTTTTTTTCCTTTTTTATTATTAAATCATAGCTGTGTACATTGATGCAATCATGGGGTACAATGTGCTGGTTTTATATATAATTTGAAGTATTTTCATCAAACTGGTTAATATAGCCTTCACGGTATTTTCTTAGTTATTGTGTTAACACATTTATAGTCTACATTTAGTAAATTTCACATGTACCCTTGTAAGATGCACCGTAGGTGTGGTCCCACCAATTACCCTCCCTCCACCCATCCTCATATTTTTAAGCAATAAATTCTACAAAGATAAACAGTTCTGCTGATCTTCCTTTTACTGTACAGTGTTTCCTGACATGTAACTTCCTAAGTACATGTTATTATGACACGTTATTTCTAAGTAAATGAACTTAATAACTCTCTATTAGGAAAGAAACAAAAATAAATCCAGGTGCTGAAGAAAAGCTCTAAAACTTTAAGGCCAAATTCTAATCTTCAAGTACTTCATGTTTTTAGCTACAAAGGTGAACAAATAAAGATATTAAGAACCAAGAAAATTTTAACCCAGGTTTGATTTGTAAAAGCATCTGAGGATGACAAGAAAATTGTCCCTTCATGTCATTGCAATCGGAAGGGGAAAGCTTCACTACAGACTTCAGTACTATGTTATTACAGGTTCTCTGTCTGGCAAGGTTTCCTACAAAGGGATTATCCATAAAACAGTTAATTTTGTATTTCTAACATCATGGAAAGAGGTATGGTATTCACAGCAGAAAGATTCCACAAAATAAAGTTTAATAGAATTTGGCATTTAGTCATCCTCATTTTCAAATAAGAATGCAAAAACTGGAAGATCCTACGTATATTCACAACCTGCTATAGTGCAGAGGGTTATTAGAAGAACACTTCAAAAAGATGAAGTCTCAGACTAGGAAAAAAAAACTGGGTAAATAATAGTTTATAGGAGAAGTCTGCATCTGTGAATTAAATGTTCTACTATAGTAAATTAAGTGAGATCCAGAAATCGATGTCCATCAGTGATTTGTTCTAAGTTTTTTTTCTTAACTTTTTCTTTTTTTGGTACAGATAACATATTCCTTGTATGTGGCATTAGGAAACTGATGGAGTATTTGTCTTCACTTTTTTTAACCTGGTCTATTTATTTATTTAAAAACCTATATTCTTCCTCAGTGAAAAGGATTTCTCTTAACTGATTTAAAATATATGGCTGACTAGCTTAGTTTCAGTCAATAGTTGATATTATACTGTAGGAATGAAATGAGTTTCTGCAGCTATATGTACTTAGGCTATTCTAAATTTGTAAGCTACTTAGGGAGAAAATAGTAAACTTTATCAAACCTCTTTTCTCTAGGCCAAGGTAAAATGAGAGTGGAAACAATATAAAACAAACGTATTAGTAAAGCTTTACTACAGAATTAATTTTAATCTTTTTATTTTCACCTATTAGATTCTTAGTGATGCTGTGTCTCATAGGAAACCATATTAAGAGAAATATCCTAAGAATTAAATTTGCTGAGAAAACAGAAAGGAGATTTATTATTTCTCTTTTAATGTACTTGGTACTTTTAATATACCAAGAATTTTGGTTATGTGGTCTTTAACATACTAAAGTAAGTAATAAACGAGACTTTTTCTGTGTGAAGAAATGATCTATTTCAGGTTTATGTGCAGTTCAACCTAATAACCAGCTTATTCTGCTGAAAATGGTGGTTAAATGTCCTAATTCCTAATGTTTACCATACAAATGGGGGGATTTGGTTAAATAGGCACACATAAGATAAATGCAAAACATATCACTGGAAAAACTGGACATGTTTGAGGATATTTATAAAAGTACATTTTATAATAGCAAAAATAAAAGTAAAAAGTAGAATTCTCTATCAATAGCAAAGTTGGGACAGTAAAACTGATAAAATATTCATGTAATAGAACACTGGTTCTCAACCTTCCTAATACTGCAGCCCTTTAATACAGTTCCTGTGGGTTGCCACAGGTTGAGAACTGCTGCAATAGAATATATAAATTTTTGAAGAAAATATAGTAGTATTATTCTAAATTTGCATATATGATCTATTTCACAGTAAAAATAGATCAAATTATATTATGAATAAAAATAACTCAAAAACATTCACAACATTAGTGTGTATATATTTATGAAAACTGCTCTTGTATAACTGAGCATTATTAAATTTCACATGTAGAATGATGTTAAACTACAAATGATGACACTGTATTCATAGTTTGGAAAATAATTTCTTTCATCAATTTTATTTGGTATTACTGGCATAATGATGATTATTTTCCTTCTTACCCCTCTTAGAGTTTCCTAAGTCTTTTACTTTTGAAATAATAGCCTTATTTGTTAAGGTATTTATTTAAAATACTTTTTCCTTAGGATTATTATAAAAATGTATCATATATAGCAAATGTCTTAAAACAACTTGGGTCAGACATGCACACCACAGAATATGAAGAAAGAAAACAATCAGAAAATTGTTTGAAAATTGACATCCATTTTCACAAGTTGCTCTGTGGAAGGATATTTTTTCCGAAGATTGTCAATTTTTAGACAACAAGATTCATAATTTGTGTGCGGATTGCCAACTTTAGGGATGAATTTACTTCCATATTATGCTATTTCCATTATAATTTCAAAATGATTCTATAAAGAATCTAGTAAAATAAAAAACTATGCTAATTCTATCACGAAGCAACTCAGACATTGGTTAACAACTACAGTTGATCCTCTGTAAGTTGACCACCCAAGGAACTGTAACAAACTAGTCAATATAAGGAACGAGGCCTACTGTACTGATACGTACATGTGATGCATGTCTGGTCTATGAAAATTAGGTCAACTTAAGAAGATGGTCAATGTAGGGAGGTGCTCAACTATGGGGGTTCTGCTGTATATCTTATTATTCACAGGTTAAAATGACTTTTCAAATGACTAAAGACTTTCCCCGTGAACATTCCAGGGAAGATTTATTATACCCTTCTGTAACCTTGTCCTTCTTAACTCCCCCTCCTAGGTTGCAATGTCTCCTCGTTGTCTCCAGTTACTAAGCTGGCAAATACTCTGTTTGTTATGTCCAGGAAAGCTGGATGTGCTCCCTAACTTGGTAAAATGTTTCACTGCATTATCACCTGGCGATAAAAAGGTAGTTGCAATAACAGATTGAGTTAAACTATTTAGTCACTTTGGGCAAAATATGGTCTTTTTATTAATCAATGGGAAAACAATAGAATGGTCTAGAGAAGCTAGTGCTCTGGGGAACATTGTGTGGTGCAATTAAAGTAGCACATAATACAAAAGAAAAAGGTAACAACAATTCTTTAGCATTGTGACAATTCCATAGAGCAAAATGATGAAGGGAAATTCCATAAAATGTTACCCAAAATATGACATTTTATTTAAGTCTATCTGGTAAATGTGCATTTTAGTCCATAATCCACAATCTTTTCTCAACTTCCCCTTTAAAAATAAAAGAATCCAACATCATGACTATAACTAATAATTCTGTATTATTTACTTCAATTTGGTAAGAGCACAGATTTTAAATGTCCTTACCACTTTCCCACACACATACACAAATGGTAACTATGTGTGGTGTGGTGTGATGGATGTGTTAATTAATTTCACTGTAATAGTCAGTACACAATGTATAACTACATCAAGTCATCACACTGTATGACTTGAATATATATATATAAATTGTATTTGTCAATAAAATATTTTAAAATATAAAAAAAAAAAAAAAAAAAGGATTTGTGGCAGAGCATCAGTGAAGTGGTAGGACCTCAGTCAGGCTCATAACCCAGGAGAGGTCTCCTAAGCTCCTCCTCCACCCAGCAGTACACCGGGGGGCAAGGAAGAATCCAGGGAGCCGGCAGCCTTACAGATGTGACACCCCACTTCTCTATGGTGTGCACTGTCTCTCTGTTCCAGTATCTTCCCTCTGTGCATGTCTGTCTCTGTGTCTGTATTTCCCCTTTTAATAAAGACACCAGTTGTATTGGATTGGGGCCACCTTATTGACCTCATTTTAACTTGATTACCTCTGCAAAGACCCCATCTCCAAATAGGGTCAGATTCTGAGATACATATGAATATAAGAGTAAAATGATTCAATCCATAACATCATCCCTGAAACAAGTACAACTTTACCAGTGCACATGCACATTATTTGGGTTGTGGTTGCCATGTATCTGCTCCTAATAGGTTACAACACTTATGCTTTTGAATCAAAGGTGACTGGGAATCCATAGGATGTGTATGTTTATGTGGACACAGATCAGCCTTTCTCTTCTATCATGGTGTCTCCTACTGGTTTCCATTCATGCACATTACTTTAGCTCTAACGCCACACACAATCAATCAAAAAAGAACAAACACACACACACACACACACACACCAAAACTCAAAAATTGTTTCTGACACTTTGACTTTCTATTCAGCCTCCCTGTTCTCATGTATGTATTTTTTAGCATATTCCCAGGGTGTGTTTGAGAAAACCTTTTCCCTTTAGCCTTTGTCCAAGTGTTCTGAACTGAATGGAATGCATATGAATTAAGATTTGGAATTCAGATAGAGGTAGGAATGTGTATCCATTGATCATTGTTGCTGTAATAAATTACTGCAAACATCTGTTTATTATCTCTCACTTTATGAGTGCAGGTGTGTTGGACTGATTACTCTGCTTAGAGTTTTAGAAAAACAAAATCAAGGTATTGGCTAGTCTGGGCTTTTATATGGAGGCCCTGGGGGAAAATGCACTTCCAAATGCATTCAGGTTTGGGTAGAATTCTGTTGCTTGTGGTTATAGAAGGTTCCAGTTTCTTACTGGCTCTCAGCTGGAGCTTCTAGGCTTCTTGGGGCTGCCTGTATTTCTCCTCACATGTCCAGACTACTTTATAAACCAGCAATAGTATTTAGAGACACTCTCCTGCTTCTAATCTCTCTGACTTCCCTTCTGCCATGCCTTTCTTCTGTGTCTTTTATGCCCCCAATCAGTGTCAAATATTTTAAATGCTCACATGATTACACTGGACCCATTTGGATAATTCTAGATAATCTCCCTATTTTAAGGTCTATAACTTTAATTACATCTGCATAATCCCTTATGCCATTTAACATATTTATAGTTTCCAGGGATTACAGTTTCTTTAGGAGTCATTCTGCCCACTACAAAATTGTACCCATTCCTTCATGAAGTGTTTTTTGCTTTCATATATTTGTCTTTAGAGAAGCATCAAGTATTTTCTGAGGGGAAGGGGAATATAAACAAATATACATTCTCAAAAAGTGCATTGTTTCAAATTTTCTATTGTTTATTTAAGTAGTTTCTTTCTGGATCTATTCATCTGGGCTGTTTTGTATAAACAAAATAGTGTAGATCAAAGTTCATCTGTTTCTATCACAAAGATTTTAGTCATCAACCTAATAAAATAAACATCATCTCTCTCTGTTCACTGTTCTTTTGCATTTGGTTTGGTAAAATTTTATTAGCAATAATCACTCAATAATCAATTGAGAGCCGACACAAGTAGGGTAAGGAATGAAAATGGCTGACCAGAGAAACCAGCTGCCTTTATCATCTCATAAAAAATGAAAACTTTTCGATGAAAAAGATAAAATTAACAAATGAACAATCAGAGAACAGGTATAATTCTGAGGGAATAGAACCTATGAGAAATTCCATGGGAAGAAGTTGCAGACTAGAACAAGAAAGAGCAGGATGTTGGCAGAGGACAACTCTGTACTTATAACCCAGCAAGAAGGGCAGGTGGAATGTTTGGTTTTTTCCTCCCCCTGCATCCCTGACAGAGGGAGGGCTCTCAAGTCACTAGAGAAACTTTCTACCCACATAAGCCCAGAGGCCACAGCCACCAGTGAGCTGGAAACAGCTTGTGGACAAGACACAAAGGTACCAAACCCCTAAGGACACTTCCTGCCCCTGCAGACCAGAGTCAGGACATCAGGCACCATATTGCTTCTCCATTCACCATGTGCCTTTGTCCTCCCCAAAGGACTTCAACTCATCAGGCTTTTCCTTGATCATTTCCACACAGGTATTTCCTAACTCTGGCCCTGAATGAAGGATCTATAGGAGTCTAGCGGGTCCTGGGTGAGTTAGGTGACTCCAGTGACTGGACATTAAGGGCAGATGCACTCTAACCAGACTGCTTTTGATTGCATTCTCCCATATAGACTCTTTATTCCCCTCTTCTCCCTTACCCATAGCTGCTGAGATAAACAATTGAGCCACACTCCAAGGTTTCCACAGAGTGTGGGATTCTGGGTCCCACAGCAGACTGAGGTGTGCTCAAACTGTGACTCCACCTGGCTGGCCTGCCCTGGTGCTGCATGCCTATAGCTCCATCTGAACCAGCACGCCCTGAAGTGGTGGGAAAACAAGTTTGCCTGTCCACCCTGTGAGCAACTCAAGATGGGTACACCTCTCTCTGGCACAGACTAGAATTAAGCTAGTCTAGGAAGATGAGGGAGCCTGTGTGGACAAATCAGTGGGGAGAGTGTGGTGTGGGTCCTGGCTGGGATATGCTCACAGGGAACCCCATCCCTCACATACTCACAGGGAACCCCTGCACTTTTGGCACAGGCTAGGATCCTGAGCAGGGAACTTCCCAGCTCATAGCACAGTCACAAGGGATCTCTGCTGGCCTGGGATCAAGCCTGCCAGCAGTTTCTGCAGGGAGAATGAGGCCCTCTGAACCTTATATTTGTAGTCTGTGAACTTCAGACAAACCTGACTCCATGACTAGATTCTCTGGTTGGGTGGGGCTACTTCAGCCTCTCTCTATTAGGACTCCACCCAGAAAGTGAAAGAAGGCCTTTAACCTGCACCATAACAGCTAACTTGATAGCTACTGTGGAACCTGAGGGCAAGTTTGCCCAACCCAGACCCATCCAGCTGCAAGCCCCAAACTGCATAGGCTACACCAGAGATTAAGGACTCCCCTGGGAGCTCTATGGCCCCAAACCCCACCTGGGACATTTGAGTGCTTAACCTGAGGAACTGGAGCCAGTCCTGAAACCAGAAACAGCACTGTAGCTAGTTCCTTCCCACATGTGCCGCTTAACAGACAGGGAGGCTCACACAACCTAGCCACAGATTGCCTTGCCCCTCCCCCCACTTTAGTGGTTGTGGAGATCAAGAAGTCCCTGGGAACTATAGGGTCCCTCCAAAACCCTAGGGCACTCAACTTCTCCACCAGGGTAACCAGAGTCTACTACAGACACAAAAGACCATCTCATAAGCTGGCTCACTCACACAAATATCAACCAATAACCATGAGAACAGAGCTCCTCAAAACATCTTGCAACTCAACCAAGCAGGGTATGGCTGATTCATATTCACAAGTACCACCCACCATCACTGAGAAGCCATTTTAACTTCAAAGCCTAGAAGCAAAGAAAATCAAAGGGAAGAAAAAAGAGAGAGAAGTAAGTAGGGGAAGGAAATAAAGAATAAGAAATTATACATGGGGAGAAACTGAGAAGAAATTCACTGGCACGTGAAGAATCAGAACAGATCATCTCCCCCCAAGGGATCACAATGTACCTACTGTAGAAGATCCTTACTGTAAAGAAATCGTGGAATGACAGAA
Source organism: Loris lydekkerianus (assembly GCA_963574355.1). NCBI lineage: Eukaryota > Metazoa > Chordata > Mammalia > Primates > Lorisidae > Loris > Loris lydekkerianus. The sequence goes on along the minus strand of CAUYPK010123845.1, from coordinate 37,877 downwards.
ATGGATTTCAGAGTATGCATGGCAAAAATGATAAAGGGAATTGAAAGAAAAGTAGAAAGCCAAAAAAAGGAAATCCAAAAATTGACCCAAGAATTTAATGAAAGATAAGACAAAGTTTCCAAGGATCTGGACAAAATTAGAAAAAATATGATGGAGCTTAAAGAAATGAAGAATTCATTCAATGAATTTCAAAATGTAGAAGAAATTTTCAATAACAGATTAAACCATGGAGAAGGAAAAACCTCTGAGCTTGAAGACAAGACTCTTGGATTTAGCCAGTCATTTCAAAAGGCAGAAAAAAAGAGAGTAAAAGCAAAATAATCTCTTAGAGAACTATAGGACTATGTGAAGCCCACAAACATATGAATTGTAGGTATTCCTGGAGGAGAAGAAGAGAATGCCAATGGCGTGGAAGCTCTAGCTGATCATACCATAACAGAAAACTTCCCAAGCATTGCCAAGGATTCAGGCATTCACCTACTGGATGGATATCAAACCCTGGTTGGCTCAATTCAAACAGAGCATCTCCTAGACACATAGTAATTAATCTAGCCAAAGTCAAAATGAAAGAGAAAATTCTGCAAGCAGCCAGGTTTAAGCAGCAGGACACATCAGGGGGACATCTGACTTCTCAGCTGAAATATTACAAGCCAGAAGGGAGTGGGCTCCTATCTTCAATCTTTTCATACAAAACAACTGCTAACCTAGGATTCTGGACCCTGCTAAACTACATTTCATATTTGATGGAGAATCAAATCTTTTAGTTGCAAGAAAACACTGAGGAAATATGCCACTCCAAGACCAAAGATCAGCTCTTCAAGTGATCAGACCAGTACTTTTGTGCTGACCAACACAATGGACCACCAGCAAAGTAAGTCACTTGGAAACTAAAAGATAAAACCTGATTTTCACATTGGCACTAATGACAAAACAAAGCAGTAGATCTCCACACAACACATAAAACAGAAATCCACCCTATGTATCAATCTTCTCAGTAAATGTGAACAGCCTAAATTTCCCAATACAGAGGCATAAAATTAGAAAAGATTAGATAAAAAGTACACACCAACTTTTTCTGTCAGGAAATACATCTAACCTCTAAAGACAAAACAAGACTCAGGGTGAAGGGTTGGAAAGCAGCCAAATGGAAGTGAGAAAGTAAGAGTCACATCATATTTGCAGACACAAAAGGTTTTAAAGCAACAAATGTAATAAAAGATAAATATATACTGGTTAAGGGCACAATATAACAAGAAGACATTTCAATCCTAAATATTTATGTACCTAACTCAAACATTACCAGATAAATCAAACAAACCATACTTGGTCTAAACAATATGATAACCTATAACAACTCACTGAAAGAACTAGAAAGATGCTCTAAGTAGAAACTAATAAAGAAATACTGAATTTAAACATGACTCTAGAACAGCGGTTCTCAACCTGTGGGTCATGACCCCTTTGGAATGTATTAAAGGTTCATGGCATTAGGAAGGTTGAGAAGCACTGCTCTAAAATAAATGGGAATAACAGACATATACAGAATATTTCATCCCAGTACTACTGAATATACATTCTTCTCATCAGCTCATGGATTATTCTCCAAAATTTATCATATCCTAGGACACAAATCAAACCTCAACAAATTTAAAAGAATAGAAATAATACCTTATATTCACAAACCACAATGGAATAAAAGTAGAACTCAATTCTAATGGAAATCTCCATCCCCACACAAAGTTTTGGAAACTAAACAACCTTTTGCTCAACAGAGGCTGGGTTAAGGAGGAGATAATGAAGGAAATAGATTCCTTGAACAAAAAGAAAATGAACTCACAAGCTATCAAAACCTGTGGGATATTGGAAAAGCAGTCCTAACAGGGTAATTTATCACATTAAATGCCCACATCCAGAAAGTAGAAAGAGCACAAATCAACAATCTAATGAATCAACTCAAGGAAATGGAAAAGGAAGAGCAATCAACTCCCAAACCCAGCAGAAGAAAAGAAATAAATAAAATTAGATCATAGCTAAATGAAATCAAGAACAAAAACACTATTCAGAAGATTAAAAAAAACAAAAACTTTGTTCTTTGAAAAGACAAAATTGATAAATTCTTGGTCAGATTAACTAGAAACAGAAAAGCAAGATCTCTAATAAGTTCTGTCAGAAACCCAAAAGGGGAAATAATAATAAATACCATAGATATACAAAAGATAATTGCCAAATACTACCAAAAAGCTCTGCCCAGAAATTTCAAAAAGTGGAGGAAATGGATCAATTCTTAGAAGCACACTACCTTCCTAGACTGAATCGGGAAGAAATAGAATGCTTGAACAGATCAATATCAAGCACCAAAACTGTAACAACTATAAAAAAGCTGCCAACAACACCAACAACAAAAATACTAGACCAGACAGTTTTACACCAGAATTCTACCAAACATTCAAAGAAGAGGTTGCACTTACACTGCACAACCTATTCCCAAAAATTGAGAAGAATGACATTCTTCCTGATTTCTTCTACAAAGCAAATATCACCCTGATTCCCAAACCAGGAAAGGACACAACAAAAGAAGAAAACTATACACCAATTCATTAATAAATACTAACACAAAAATACTCAATAAAATCTTAGCAAACAGAATTCAGCTACACATAGAAAAAACAATTCCTCACAACCAAGTGGGTTTCATCCCTTGGATTCAAGTCTGGTTCAATACATGCATATCCATAAATGTAATTCACTACATAAACAGAAGTAAACCCAAAGACCATATGACCCTCTCAATAGATGGACAAAAGGCATTTAACAAAGTTCAGCATCATTTTTTTTTTTTTTTTTTTTTGAGAACAGAGTCTCACTGTGTCACCCTTGGTAGAGTGCCATGGCATCACAGCTCACAGCAACCTCTAACTCTTGGACTTAAGCGATTCTCTTGCCTTAGCTTCCCAGGTGGCTGGGACTACAGATGCCTGCCACAATGCCCATCTATTGTTGTTGTTGTTGTTGTTGCAGTTGTCATTGTTGTTCAGTTGGCCTGGGCAGGTTTCGAACCCGCCAGCCTCGGTGTATGTGGCTGGCTCTGTAACAACTGTGCTACAGGTGCCAAGCCTCAGCATCATTTTTTTTTGGTAAGAACACTTAAGAAAATAGGCATAAATGGGATATTTCTTAAACTGATAGAAGCTATGTAAAACAAACCTACAGCCCATATCATATTGAATGGAAAAAAACTGAAATCATTTCCACTTAGAACTAAAATCAAATAGGATGTCCACTATCACTGTTACTATTGAGGATACTGCTGGAAGTCCTAACCAATATATAATAATCAGTGAAGAAAAGCATATCAAGGTATCCAAATGGGGACAGAGGATGTCAAACTATCACTCTTCGCTGATGATATAATCTTAAAACTAGAAAATTCAAGGACTCAACCATGAGACTCTTGGAAGTCATCAAGAAATACAGCAATATCTCAGAGTGTAAAATCAATGTTCACAAACTAGTAGTCTTCATATATTCTAATAGAAGACAAACTGGAAACAAAATCAAAGATATAATACCCTTCACCACAGTATCAAAGAAAATGAAATACCTTGGAATGTACTTAACAAAGAATGTGAAGGATCTCTGCAGAGAGAACTATGAAACACTAAGAAAAGATACAGCAGAGATTATTAAGAGAGGGAAGAATATACATGATCATGGTTGGAATGAATCAAGAAATAAAACAATGCTCAATGTCTCTAATTATCAGAGATACACAAATTAAAACCACTTTGAGATATCACCTAACCCTAGTGAAAATGGCCCCCACAGCACAAGGTCCCAAAGCAACAGATACAGGGATAGGGGCAGAGAGAAGGGAACACTTGTGCAGTGTTGGTGGGACTGCAAATTAGTACAGCCTGTATGGAAAGAAGTATTGAGATTCCATAAAGAACTAAAAGTAGATCTACCATTTGATCCCATTACTAGGTACATATTCAAAAGAAAAAAGAGTCATTTTATTATAAGGATATTTGTATTCAAATTATAGCAGCTCAATCCACAACTGCAAAAATGTAAAAAAAACCCCAAATACCATTTAACACATGAATGGATTAATAAACAGAGGTATATACAGGGGTCTTCAAACTATGACCCGTGGGCCACATGTGGCCTGCCGAGGACATTTATCCGGCCCACCGGCTGTTTTTGCCACAGCTGCCTGTCCTGCTTAGCAGCCCACTCGTCCCAGGCCACAGTGCGCATGTGTGGAATGTGTGCCAACTCTCCGACTCCCCTCCTTCTCTCTGTCTCTTGACTCCTCCTCTCAGTCTCTGGTGTAATCGGAGGAGTTACCAGGTTGCCTGTGCAGAGCCTGCTGCTGCCTAAGGACTGAGGTAAGAACCAGTTAGGATTTATTTTTTATTTTTTTGAAGTTAGGAGTTTGTTTTTTTTTTTTTTTGCAGTTAGTAAAGCCTTTTTTGCAGTTAAGGAGGGCCTTTTTTTTCTAAAGTTAGGAGATCTTTTTTTTTTTTTCAGATGGGGGTGCCTTTTTTTTGAAGTTAGGAGAGCCTTTTTTTTTAAGTTAGTTGGTTGGTTGGGAGTGGTTTCTAGGGGGGTTGCATCACAGTGATAACGCAAATAGTCAGCGCTCAGTGCTAATGCAAATTGTCAGTGCTCAGAGGTAATGCAAATGGTCAGAGCTCAGAGGTAATGCAAATAGTCAGTGCTCAGTGGTAATGATGATTGTGAGTGCTAAGTATTAATGCAAATTGTCAGCAGTCAGTGTTATTGCAAATGGTCAGTGCTCAGTGTTATCGCATGGAGGCCCCAAACTGGTAATCTGCCTAGGGTCCCATGGGAACTTACTCTGGTTCTGTAGACAGCCAAGGAGTAGGAAACCCAATTTAATTGACAGTAAGTGCATTTATATTCTGATTGCTATTCAGTTGTGTATGATCTTGGATGTTGTGTGCTGTGTAAGCCCCAGTTCACACTGTTGCAGTCTCTGAGCAGTGTGCAGTAGGTATGGCTGAACTCGCATTAGATTCAGAAGAAAAAAGGCATATGTCCCTTCCTTTTTCCTGCAGTGGAATATGATCACATGGGTCTTCTCACCCATGCGATCAGATACCTTTGTGAGTTCACAGATTGCAGTGCAGTTCGCACAGGGTAGTATGAACTGGAAAGGTGGTGGAGGAACCGTCTCTGTAACTGTGCCTGTTCCTGCACCACACTAGTGTGAGCCTGAGGTAAAAGCGGACTTCCACCAGTATGGGCACTTGTGAGGCTGAAATGATGTGGACTGGCAAGGCTGCATTGATGGGCACTGATCAGACTGCACTGATGGGCAGTGAAGTCTATATGTCTCTGTGTGGGCAAAGTTATTGCTGGTATATGGTTTTTGGAGCGCTTTATATATATTAGTATTTTACAAATAGCAATTTGGAATCCCTAGGAAACAATGTTATCAAGAAAGAGAAAAATTGACTCAGAGTATACAATAGTCAAAGAACAGTGGACTTATGATTACTTTTTCGTGCAGTACAAGGAAAGAGCTGTGTGTTTGATATGCCAGAATATAGTGTCTGTGTTCAAAGAATACAATTTGTGTCAACACTATCAAACTCAACATAAAGATAAATATGATTGTTTGGTCGGAGAAGTGAGAAAAGATAAAATATTAAAACTGAAATATATATTGACAACTCAGAAAAATACTTTTGTGAAGCAGAAACAGATAAATACTTCATCACTGCAAGCAAGTTTTCAAATTGCCAAGCTAATAGCGTGCACTGGCAGACCATTCATGGAGGGAGAATTTGTTAAATACCTACTTTCTGTTGCCAAAGAGATGTGTCCAAAGAAGGCCAATTTATTTAGTACAGTAAGTCTTTCAGGACCCTCAATTACACACAGGATTAAAGAAATGGGAGACAATTTGCATCAGCATTTGCAAAACTCCGCAAAAAAAAATTTCCTATATTTCCTTGGCACTAAACAAAAATAATGATGTTCATGATTCTGCACAACTTCTAAATTTTATTTGCGGGATGAATGACTATTTTGAAGTCACACAAGAGCTTGCTGCACTGCAAAGCATCAAAGAACAACTACAGGAGAGGATATCTATGAAAAGATTTGCCAAACTGTGAATGGTTTGGAGCTGGACAGGGCTAAACTAGCCAGTGTGACAACTGATGGTGCTCCTAGCATGATGGGGTCTAACAAAGGAGTAATTGCATTAACCAAGAGATGGACAAACATAACCATTCTCATCCAATATCCATACACATAACATCCACCAAGAAGTGCTGTGTAGTAAATCACTGAAGTGGGACTCTGTTATAAAAACTGTGGTATCTTGTGTTAACTTCATTACAGGTAATGCACTAAACCACAGATAATTTTAGGAATTTCTGTCTGAGCTAACTGTTGCCTGTGAAGATGTTCCGTGCCACACAGAAGTCCGTTGGCTGAGTTGAGGGAGAGTTTTGAAACATTGCTATGACTTACTTCCATAGATTACAGCTTTTCTGCTTTCAAAAAAACAAAGAACTACCAGAGCTCAATAATGCAGAATGGAATTGGCACCTTGCCTTTGTGACAGATGTAACAGAGCTACTCAACAGTTTCCATGTGCAACTTCAAGGAAGGGGAAGTTCATCTGTGATATGCAATCACATGTGAAAGCATTTGAAGTAAAATTAGGCCTCCTCATCAAAAAAGTGAAGGAAGAAAATTTCTGCCATCTCCTCACAACTCAAAATCTGTTAGCAGAAAAGCCATTGGTTGCATTCCCTAACAAAACATGTGTGGATTCACTGCAAAAGTTACAAAAGGAGTTCAAATTTAAAGACCTTCATCTCCATGAACAGGACATACAGCTTTTCCATAACCCATTTTCTATTGACATTGAAAATGTGGATACAATTTACCAAATGGAACTGGCTGAACTGCAGAATTGTGACTCTCTGAAAGATGCATTCAACTCAAGCAGCCTTCCTAATTTCTATGCATCTCTCCCTTCTGAGACATATTCTAATCTCAGGAACCATGCACTCAAAATGGCAACCATCTTTGGCAGCACTTATGTCTGTGAACAGATTTTTTCCAGAATGAAACATCTGAAATCTCCAACCAGGTCTAGACTAAATGATGCACACTTGTTATGACTAACAGTGACCAATATGGAACCAGACATTGACCATCTCATTAGCCAAAAGCAGGCCCATAGTTCCCATTGAAATACTGGCAAGTTTGTTGATTTAACTTTATTTGTTCATTTTAAATATTGTATTTGTTCCCATTTTGTATTTTTACTTCAAAATAAGATATGTGCAGTGTGCATAGTAATTTGTTCATAGTTTTGTTTTGTTTTGTTTTTTTTGTAGAGACAGAGTCTCGCTTTAGGGCCGTAGGTAGAGTGCCATGATGTCAGAGGACTCACAGAAACCTCCAGCTGTTGGGTTTACATCATTCTCCTGCCTCAGCCTCCCGAGTATAGTCCAGCCCTCCAATGGTCTGAGGGACAGTGAACTGGCCCCCTGTTTAAAAAGTTTGAGGACCCTTGATTTACAACATGAAATACTATTCAGCCATAAAAAAGATGAAGACTTTGTATCTTTTATAATGACCTGGATAGATTAGCAGAAATCACTCCTAAGTAAAGTATCATAGGAGTGGAAAAACAAACATCACATATACTCAATATTAAGTCAAAATTGGTAGATTAACAACTATGTGCTCACTTAAGAGAAAAATTCAATTAAATTAAAGGAGGAAGGAGGGGGAGGGGAGGCAAGTTTCCACCTAAAGGGAACAATGAACAGGTGTATGACACACTTCCTGGGCGAAGGAAATAAATACAACTTGAATTTTATCTTACAAATACAAAGAATGTAACCTAATCACTTGTATCCTCATATTAACCTGAAATTTTAAAAAATTAAAAAAAAAGATTTTAAATTAAGAGTAGACACAAGGGGTGTATCTTTGTCCTTCTACTTGAAAATCCTTAATTCAACATTATCTACACATGGAATTTCTCAGATCACTAACAATCTTAGACACATGATTATTCCTAGAGCTAACTGTGTTCTTTTGAAGGGTGGCATGCATAGCGGCCGTTTTTTGTTTTTGTTTTTTTTAAAGACTTCTGACATTATCATCCACTGAAGATAAATTAAGACATTTACTTATTGAAACATTAAAAATATTAACCTTTCCAGATGTATTTTGTATCTTCCTAGAGGAAAAAAAAAAAAACTGACTAGAGATACAAATGTACATATTATTAAAAGGTAAATTGAGAAAAAATAAAATTTAAAGAGTTTATTTAAGCTAACAGTGATGCAGGAATTGAGCAATTTTAAATGCAAAGTTATTTGAGGGCTCTTCCAAGGGTTTGGAAGAGAAGGGCTTCTATAGGGTAAACACAGAAGTAGAGAGAGAGAAAAAAAAAAAAAAATATATATATATATATATATGTACACACACACATACATACATACACAAAAAGGGTGCCAAAAAATTATACCTATTTTCAAAAGAAAAAACTATCTTAAAATTATAATACTCAACATATGCTGATAATGTTTATTATCTTGTGTATTGTATCTTGTATCTCTTACAATTGCAGAAGTCAAATGTGACTTGAATATTACAATTTTAATACAATTATTTTCCCTTTTTAAAATGTGTATACATTTTTTGGCACTCTTCGTATATACATTTGATCATTTACTTATAGAATTTCTTTACTTGGTCTAGCCTGCTAGAAAGTACCTAGTTATATAAGTTAGTGGCTCCTGATTGCTTAGCCTTAGTTTTATTTTTCCTTAATATAAGAATCTACTAGAAATAGCCCAAGTTAAATTTTGTTTAGGTTTGCAAATCAAGCCAAGTTAAGATCACTTACATGTATGAGGCATCACTGCTTTTGTCTGCTCAGGGATTCTTCAGGCCATTTTAATTTACTTTAATGCTATAAATATGCACTATGTGGCAAAGGACAGCTCAGTGAAGTTTTTGAATATGTGTGGCTATATATTTGGAAATGTGATAACCACACATACTGATAAGGCAGAATGCAATATATCAGATTGCATGTAAAAAGTCTTTCTACTAGATCTGTATTTCTGTTTATAGACAGAAATATACAATTTAATTACTATAAGAAATAAGGAATATATTTAGCTTTCCAGTATGAATTATACATGATGGAATTACTTGAGTGGCACTTGAGTATTCAAGTATTTACCCAGTGTATAGTGAAGAGTGGTTGTCTGCCTCTACACTCATCACGGAATTTCCTACTTAATTGAAAATTTTCTTACTCAAAAATGAGTTTTCTGATCATATATGTGGGGATTTGGAATGATAAAAGAATGCTTTAATGTATAAGTGTCATGTGATATGTTTCCTCACATAATTACTTCTCTTAACTGTGAGTTCCAGGTGTGAGCCTAATCTTTGGACTCACATAATATCTCACAGAAATATTTCAAGCATTGACAGCAGGTTTTGTTATTGTTCTTGGTGTTTCTTTAAATAAAAAGCCAAATTTCCTTTCCAATAAAAACATTCAATTATTTCCTTTTTTTTTTTTTAGCTGTACCTGTTGTCTTAGTGTGAGCAGCTATAACAAATACCATGGACTGAGTGGCTTAAAGAACAAACATTTATTTACAATAATTTTGGAGGCTGGCAAGTCCAAGATCAAGGTACCAGTAGACTGGGGTATCTGATGAGGGCCAGTTTCCTGGACATGGTCTTCTCATTGTAACCTCACATAGCAGGAGCAGCAAGGGAGTTCTGTTAGGCTTTTCTCATAAGGGCACTAATTCCATTAATGGGCGCTCCCTCCAAAGCTTGATACTTTAACCTTCCAGGATTTTAACATGAACTTGGGGGGAACACAAAACATTCAGTACTTTGCACAATGTGACACCAATTACATTATGGACTCATTTATCTGCTTGCCTCCTAATAATTAACATTTGTTTATTATTGCCAATGTTTGTAAAGGTCTTCATAGTCAGTTTTATATGTACTATTATTCCCTTCACATTTAAAAAATATCTATTTTTGGCGGCGCCTATGGCTCAAAGAGGTAGGATGCCAGCCCCATATGCTGGAGGTGACGGGTTCAAACCCAGCCCCAGCCAAAAACTGCAAAAAATAATAATAATAATAATAATTCTATTTAGCTATCTAGAAGCTAAGCTGTGTAATAATGTTTCACTAGTATGAGATAATATGACTTAAATATAAATATAAGTATTATTTTATGTAAGCCAATTACTTTGGACAATATGCCTTGCTTTGTTTTTACCAGCTAAGTGCTAGAAATATAAATTTATCTCTTATAGATATTTGATTATGATATTTGATGTTTGTGAGGTTCTACTTGTTTCTTATTTACTACATATAGTTAGCATAGATTTTCGTTATTTTTAAGTGGAAATGTAAAGTTATTTAAAAATCAAGCAGATGCAGATTTTCTGTAGATGCTTATTTTTTCTTGGAAATAACAATCGAATGTTTTATGTTCTTTACAAATTCAAAGGTATTTGTTTCATAGAAAGATACAAATCATTTCTTAGCATTAACTTGGTTTATACATGCCTAGAGACTCAAGATGCAAGGCAATAGAGATAAAAATGGCTCCACTGCCAAGTAGTTCAGTTGCCATCACTTACCTCCAAAATAATAGGTGTCGCCTGAATCAATCAGCATAGTCACCAGGGGCTGACCACCTGTGTCATCATCCACTGCCACACTCAGATGACTCCATTCAGCAAATAAGGACACAGAATGCCACTGCCCATCATTTAAGCCAGCACCTAGAGGAAACAAAATCAGAGACAACTCGAAATTACCAACTTTGTAAACACTTGAAAATAATTTAATTCAGATCACTGAATAAGTCAGAGAGAATAATATTTACATGCTGTTTTGTCACTGAGAAAAACATTAACCATCTTTGCTTAATGAAAATATTTTATTTATTAGGACAGTAACACATGAAGGAAGATAATACTTTTTCAAAAGAGTCATTATAACAAATTTTGATAATGTGCTTAAATTAGCACCTCAAATTTAATCACCAAATATATATATCTTCAAAGTCTTTGCCAGTATGATTTAAAAAAAAAAAAAAAAAACACACACAGTTTAATCCAATCTTCAAATGAAAATGTACTTGCTTCACTGAAAATAGCAAAAATACTTTAAAAGAATCAAGGAAATGAGTTGATAAAATTGTGTCAAGAATAACTGTGAAAGGCTTTTTAAAAAGAATTGACACATAGTAGTTACACATATTTAAGGGGTACAACATGATTTGAAATGGGAGGAAAGATCACTGCACGTCCTGTCCAGGGCACCCATTCAGGCAAACTCTGCTTTCACTATCTGAGCTATTCTACAATTCTGTAAATTGTAGAGAACTGACAGTAATACAAAACGATTTTTGAAGATAGAAATGCAAATTACTTGTGCCTTCTGGGGTGCAGGTGGTTATTGAGCCATTTCATATCTGTCTGTAAAGTCATTTCAGCATTTCTTTTCTGCCTGGACATGTGGTAATTTGAATTTCCTTGGAGCTTATGGTAACATCTTAGTGGTTTCCTCATTAATTAACGGGTTGAAATTGTTGATATATGTTCATATGCTCCCTGATTGAGCATGCTATGATTATATAATTATACCTTTTAAAAAAATTATTACTTATGAATAAGAAAATGCTTGGGAAAAACTGGAGGTGTACTTTATGTACACCATTGTTTATATATTCACAGCCATGTTATCCTATGATTCTTAGTGTTAACTATGAAGTAATTTGATAGTAATGAATTGCCTTTGATGGTAAACTTTAAGTATTTAAAATCACTGGAGGTATTTTGTGTTTTGTTTCACCTGGTAATATGTCAAGGATAAATGCCAATAATTGGATTAAAAATGAACTTATCTTCATAAGGCCTATTAAATTAATATCACATTTATGTTTAAAGTTAGGCCCACATCAAAACTACCTTAGGAGTCACAGATATCATAATAAACATTAGATTACAAAAGTTTTTCAATAAAGTTAACATTTTAGTTGATGTTTTTAGGTATACTATTAATTATTAAAAATGACCCTGGGCTTGATTTATTTCCTTTCCACACAAACGCTTATCTGAATGAAGTTAATACATCATGAGCATTTCAAACATAATACTTCTTAAAAATTAATATTAATATTTCAGCTTTTCCTTTTAACCTTCAGTGATATATGAAACAGAAACAGAAGTAATAGTAATTGTACTTTAAAATCAACTAAGATTCCTGGGTATCTCTAAGGTAAAACTAGTCATTGTGTAAACACAAAATCTCCAGGATTAATCTGATTGTACAGATGTCTGTGCCTTTTGCCTTCTTTGAGTTTTTTTCACACTCTAGAAATTATAGAAAATTGAAATCAAGCAAAGGATTTTTGTCCACAGATATGCAAATGAATTTTATCTGGTAAGTATATAGTTGACCCTTCTCTTTGTTCCTTTATCCCATCCATGGAAGATGCCAGTTTTATATTGTATGCAAATTCATTGTAGCCTACTGGTTACATATCCTTGATTCTTTGAATTCTCTTATGAACTTGTAGCATCTTACTGATTTCTTCATTAACTAATGAATTAAGTGAAATCTTTGACATGTTCTTTCCATAATTGTATAAAGTCCTAAATAAAGCAAGCAAGCAGCCCTCAGAATGGGAGAAGATATTCGCAGGTTTTGTCTCCAACAAAGGTTTAACAACAAGAATCCACAGAGAACTCATACGTATAAGCAAGAAAGGAACAAGTGATCCCATCACAGGCTGGGCAAGGGACTTGAAGAGAAACTTCCCTGAAGAAGATAGGCACATGGCCTACAGACATATGAAAAAATGCTCATCATCTTTAATCATCAGAGAAATGTAAATCAAAACTACTTTGAGATATCATCTAACTCCAGTAAGATTAGCCTATAATCACAAAATACCAAGACCAGAGATGTTGGCGTGGATGTAGAGAAAAGGGAGCACTTCTACACTGCTGGTGGGAATGCAAATTAATACATTCCTTTTGGAAAGATGTTTGGACAACAGTTAGAGATCTAAAAATAGATCTACCATTCGATCCTATAATTCCTCTACTAGGCATATACGCAGAAGACCAAAAATCACATCATAACAAAGGTATTTGTACCAGAATGTTTAGTGCAGCCCTATTCATAATTGGTAAGTCATGGAAAAAGCCCAAGTGCCCATCCATCCACAAATGGATTAATAAATTGTGGTATATGTATGCCATGGAATATTATGCAGCCGTAAAGAAAGATGGAGACTTTACCTCTTTCATGTTTACGTGGATGGAGCTGGAACATATTCTTCTTAGTAAGGTATCTCAAAAATGGAAGAAAAAGTATCCAATATACTCAGCCCTACTATGAAACTAATTTATGGCTTTCACATGAAAGCTATAACCCAGTTACAACCTAAGAATAGGGGGAAGGGGGAAAGGGAGGGGAGGGAAGGGGGAGGTAGGCAGAGGGAGGAGGATTGGTGGGATTACACCTGCAGTGCATCTTGCAAGGGTATATGTGAAACTTAGTAAATGTGGAATGTAAATGTCTTAGCACAATAAGGGAGAGGGTGCCTGGAAGGCTATGTTAACCAGTGTGATAAAAATGTGTGGAACAGTCTATGAAACCAGTGTATGGTGCTCCATGATCACATCAATGTACACAGCTATGATTTAATTAAAAAAAGTCCTAATATCTTTTTTTATGAATATCTTTTGACAAATAAAAGCAGATATTTGGATGCTATTTTTTCATATTTATCATCCAAATATTTTTTCTTTTTTTTTTCTGTCAGGTTGTATTTTGTCATTGGCCATAGTTTATTCCCAATAAAATGAGATACAGTGGTATGTATAAAATTTTAATGAGAAATTATTAAGTTAATTAATTCCCCACAACATAAATATTATTTTAAGTATGTTTGAAAATAAAGACAACCTCTTGTCAAAAACTACAATATTTTAAATGCAGAGGCAAAATATCACTCTCATGAAGCCAGGAGCTGAAACAAAATCCTGATATGATTTAAGGACTTTAATGAATTATTATAAAACCCAGAACCGGAAAAAGTGTTTGCTCTGAATTTCACTGTACCTCAAATATATGTAATTTATTAGCAATAAAGTTGAACCAACTAATGTAGGAAGAAATTGAGGACAGTTTTTGAACTGGGCAAAAGAGATTACTGGATATCTTTTCAATAGAAGGATTAGCTCATCTTACAGGGATGTCTGATCTCTTTTGTTCTCTCTCTCTTTCTCCTTTTTCTTTTCCCATTGGGAGAACAAGAGTTGTCTCGGGCCACATATTAAACACACAAACACTAATGAAAGCTGATTAGCAAAAATAAATAAGTAAATAAATACAAGGAGTGGGCTTAGTTTTTGTGATATCTGACACCACAGATAAGCAAAAGCAAAAGAAGAAGATAAGCAAAAGAAGTCCTCACAAAATCAGCTGCAGTTCGTGGCCTGGTGGACCCCCAAGTGTAAACCTTCATCTTTGAGTAGGTTACTTCACAGTTGTGTAGTGATAGAAGTTAACTTGTAGGAAATTGATAGTAGTGCCAACAATCTAGTTCATAGAGATGTAAACTCCGTTTGGGAAAGGGATTTATTTACCTTTCCCTGTGGATATTGACAAGGTTTATATTTATTTCTAATTTCATTTCACATTCCTTTACTAACTGTAAATGTGTGGTATTGGGAGTTCTTTAAATTGACTTTACTGATGTAAGGGCAAGTATAAATCTAAAAAAAAAAGATAAATCCAACAAAAATCTTCCTTGGTGCCAAAAGGAATAGACTTTCACTTACTGTCCCTTTTTCCAGAGCAGTGGTTCTCAACTTTCCTAATGCTGCAAACCTTTAGTACAGTCCAAAGGGATCTTGACCCACAGGTTGAGAACCGCTGGTTTAGAAAAATGTTTAACTATAATTTTTTTCTCTTTTTGAGGCATACTTAAATCTTTTTTAAAAACTTAAAAAAAACAGAAGATCTTTTAAAACTTTTAACCTCTTTCTAGATTTACAACCCCAAAATGTTTTTCTTGAGGACCTTGGAAACCTTGCTTTGAAATGTAAACATCAAGAAAGATAGTGCCCCTACCTCCCTGTCTCTTTGGTAGTTCAACTTAGGTTAAAGAGATATACAGCGTTTTAGTTTTCTTTGGGTTAAGGCAATGCTCTAATACAGATGGTCTCATCACCAGGTGAATTCAGGATGGGCTATGGGTAGCAAACAGTACTCTCACCTCCCCTTACTTGAGGGCAATTTATCCATTATCTTGAAAACATGTTGTATCTGCCTGGCTATACACAAAGATGAGATTTCTTTCTGTCTTTGCAATCATTTTAAGTGGCTGCCTGAAATATGCATTACAGCCTGGCTTAATCCTCATTCAATAATAAAACTATTTAATTCTTTTTTATCTTGTGAAAAGGATTCACTAGGTTGGTAGGCAATTTAATTTTTAATTATTTCCTCAATACTGGCTCCCTTGTTAAGTAATGAGTAAAATAAAATCTTTGACATATGTTAATTTTGTGTATGTGTGCTGGTCCTGACTTTATAGTTTCAGGGGGTGGGCAGAGAGGCCCTATTTGTGAAGAAATGGGAAATAGACTTGCGTTTTTAAAAGATAAAAAAAAAAAATCTCTGAATATTTATTTTATCTCACACAGTTTACCTTGGATCAGAGGTGGACACAGATTCTAACACCTGAAGCTTGCTGGAAGTACTGAGATAAGTCCCCACCCTCTGAATTCCTTGTTCACAGGTCTGGAAATTCTGCTTTCATAAAGCACATTTAACAGAGGTCTAAGTTAAGACTGTATCTAAGTAGCCAAAGGAATCTCTCTTAGAGTAGGATAATCCCCTCATTTTAAGGAATCTTTTCCTGTGCTTTCTTTCTTAAACCTCCATCTTTTAAAAAAGCTCTCATTTGGTTCTGATGTCAAGTTAGACATGATATCAATGGAGGACTCATATCTCCTCCTAAATTTGCAAATCCAATCAGCAAAATTCAACAATTCTGTTTTATCAAACTTGTCCACACCATACAGCACAACAGAAGCAAATTAGTTACCATCTATTGTTAGTGGGTCCTGCCTCCTGGGATTTCAGTCCCTACCATGGCAGACATATCAAAGCATTTTCCCAACAGGCCCTACATGAGGAGTGGGGACCAGAAGGAGCCTATGTGGGGGTGGCCATTGTGCTAATAAATCAGCTTTCCTTCCTTATTGTTCCCTGCAAAGAAGATCTAAGATTTACCATTTCACAAGTGAAAATAGGCTGGTTTAGGAGGCTGATTTGCATAATAGGAGGACAGCAAGTGGAGAGGCTGAGATTCCTCCCTGGTGTCAGGCTGTTTCAGAAAACTAATCAGCCATCTGTAAAAGTACAAGAATTCATGTCATTTGCTGGCATCTTTCACTATGAGGTGACAGGGAATATTTCTTCACAGAATAGAAAGTGGGGGCAGAGAGGAGAGAAGAAAAGTGAATGCTTCTGGGCGCTGCTCACTCCGTGAGGTCTTAACTGTAACTCTTTGGGATAGACGATGAGTTTGTGAGGAAACTGAGCTTAAGTGGATTACATATTTTCCTTGCATTATGGGGAGTTATGTCTGCAAAAGTGCTTAATATGTAGTCTTTTTGGCCAAAAGAACACTTGAGGGAATGCTGTGTGTCCCACATGTGAACAGAGGAAATGGCAATCCCCTTCCTACAGGTGGGGCATCCAGTATCTCATTACCTCAATTACTAAATTACTGCAGAAAGAGTCATCTGCTGGGTGTCTGTTTGGTTTAGGAAGCACCTCTGTTACCTGCTGTGATGTTCTGTGATGGCTGTCCCTTCTGAAAGAGACTCAGTCTGAGTTTTCCATCTTTAAGAAAGAGAGCAAAACTCTCTGCACCATGTCGAAGTTCGCCAAAAAGCAAACGTCCTGCTCTGTTCCATGTTCTAAATTGAAAAGTGATAAACACTTTGTTGTCTCCAGAGTTGCCTGGCAGGGCCAGGTAACTTTTGGAACTCAGAAAAGTCACGGGAACAGTTTGTGCCTTCGGACATGAGAAGGACATATTTCCCTGTAAATGAAACAAAAGAACACATTGAGAGGCCTTAGAGTGGTGCTTCTATCTAATTAAAGATAGATTCTGCAAAGATTTATAAAGGCTTTTTATTAGCCTGGAATTTTATAAATTAGCCTGCCTGCTAGAGCTTAAATCTATGGTGTTTATCTTATCTGCCAAAGTATTATCATAATTGGACAAACCTATCCCTGTGTGTAGGGGGGGGTGTACGCGTGTGTGTGTGTGTGTGAAATTCTCTACTTTTCTATTTCTCAGCTTTACCAAAGGAGTCTCCATATAATTTAATTCAATGAGTGCTTATTTTATGCCCATTATATTCCAGGCCCTGTGATAGGCCTGAGCAGGACACTTCCTCACTCCTGACTCTCCTGAGCAACATTGGGTCTTGCCTAAACAACAGTCCTCAAAATCTACCGTGTAGTACCTTTGCTATTCTACTGGTTTGCTCATTAGTTAATAAGTTGACTAAATCTTTGATGCATGTTTGATATTTGTGTGAGTCATTTTTAGCTTATGGAAAATTATACTTTTACAGTATTCCAAATGTTTTTCAGATCTGTTTGCTTATAGTATTTTAGCATGAGAATATTAATTTTTATATAATCAATACATCTATTTTTTTCTCTAATAGCTACTGAATTTTCAATCTTTGTCAGGAAAATTTTACTACCTCCTAGGTCCTATAAATGGTCTCACAGATTTTCTTCCAAGATTTGTTGTTGTTTGTTTCTGATCCTCCTAAATTTGCATATTTCTTTGTATGTAAAATAGTGATCCATTTTTCTTTTCTGCCTATGGACACTTATTTGTTCCAGCAGAATTTAGGAAATAATCCATCCTTTTTACACTGAATTGAACCATATACCTTGCATACAACTTTGCATGTATAATGAGATCTTTCTGGGATGTCTACTTTGTCCTACTGACTTTTGTATTACTATCCAGTACCATATTGATTCTAATACAGTGGCTTTTTTTTTTTTTTAAGATAAGGTCTCCCTTCATTGCCAGGAATAAAGTACAACAGGATCATCATAGCTTACTGCAACCTCAAACCCCTGGGCTCTCGTGATCCTCCTGCCTCAGCCTCCTAAGGAGCTGGGACTACAGGCATGTGCACTAACATGGTTGACTAATTTTTCTATTTTTTGCAGAGACAAGATCTCGCTCTTATTCAGACTGGTTTAGAACTCTTGGCCTTAAGTCCCACCTTGACCTAGCAGAGTGCTAGGATGACAGATGTAAGTCACCTTGCCAGGCCATATATTTGTTTTTGTTTTTTATTTTAGCTGGTGGAAGGAAGAAGTAATTCTTGGGTATTTATTCACACTTATGAATTTCAGTTCCAGAGAAAATACCCAGAAATTCAGATTCAAATTGGAATTTCCATTGATCATTTCTATTAATTAGCTATAAACGATCTTAGAGAAAAATGTTACTGAAGCAAGAGAGATAATCTAGGGTAGTGGTTCTTGAGTCTTACTAAACAGCTGTCACCAGGAGAGCTGTTAAAATCTACACCCAGGCCAATTAAATTCCAATCTCTGAAGGTGGATCCGGGTAACAAAATCTTTTAAGTCTCCTCTGATGACTCCAAGATAAAGCCAACTTTAAAAATCATTCATCCAAATATAAAAAAAACTTTCAAAACTGACTCACATTTTGGCTCACACCTGTAATCCTAGCACTCTGGGAGGCTGAGGCAGGTGGATTGACTGAGCTGACAGGTTAGAGACCAGCCTGAGAAGAGTGAAACCTGGTCTCCAAAAATAGCTGGGTTTTGTGGCTGGCACCTGCAGTTCCAGCTACTCAGAAGGAAGAAAATCACTTGAGCCCTGGAGTTTGAGGTTGCTGTGAGCTACAATGCCATGGCACTTTTCCAAAATTGACAAAATAAGACTCTTGTCCAAAAAAAAAAAAAAAGACTGACTTACATCTTTAAAAAATTCTCACCTAACACACTTTAGAAACTGATATAATTCAGTGTTCACTTTAAAATATCTTGGCAAGACACAGTGGTCCACAGCTATAACCCCAGCATTTCGGGAGGCTGAGTTGGGAGGATCATTTAAGGACAGGAGTTTGAGACCAGCCTGGGCAATATAGTGAGGCCACCTCTCTACAAAAAAAAAAAAAAGGAAAGAAAGAAAAATTATCTGGGTTTGATGGCACATGCCTATATAGTCCCAGCTTCCTAGGAGTCTGAGGCAGAAGATTGGCTTGATCCAGAACTTGAAGTTACAATGAGCTATGATCACGTCACTGTATTCCAACCAAGGTGACAGAGAGAGACTCTGTCTCTACAAAAACAAATAGGTATGAAATAAAAGAAAAATCTTTAATACACATTATAACTCTCTCTATAACTATATACATAAAAATGTTTTCTCTTGGTTGT
Source organism: Loris lydekkerianus (assembly GCA_963574355.1). Taxonomy (NCBI): domain Eukaryota; kingdom Metazoa; phylum Chordata; class Mammalia; order Primates; family Lorisidae; genus Loris; species Loris lydekkerianus. The sequence continues at coordinate 18,279 of CAUYPK010123845.1, read as the reverse complement.
TTTTTAAATTCTGCTAAATGTAAAATACTTTTTATTGTAAGAGAATATTTGCCATAATGAATTAAGTATCAAAAGTTTAAGATCCATGTGATCCATCATATAAATTTAATCATTGAACTATTATATGTTTTGATGATAGTTTTTTATCAGCTGCAGATTTCTTGCCCTCATCACACATGGGTAGCTGACCACACAACAACAAAAAGGCAAAGCTTCTTGCTATAGATGAATGATTATTAGTTGAATGAACCAATTTTGGCAACTGATATATTTGATTTGCCAACAAAATATATTTTTAAACATTTTCCTTTTAAATATTGGAGGAACTATTTTCCTATTTTTATAAAGAACACATAAAAATACAGTAACTCTCAGAATGGAGTTCTCATATCCAACATTATGTACCCATATATGTAACTTAGAATGAATCCTCCTTTTGTTTGTTTTTATGTAAACTTAGACATTTTGATATCTTTATACAATATAATTAGTAAACCATTTTCTTGAGGATGATATTCAGAACTTCAGAGATAATCAGGATAATTGTGGTTTTCCTGATTGGCTATAATCAGTTAATTGTCCATAATCTAAGTTTAGTAGAACTTAGATTGGTAAATCCACCGATTAGCCAGAATAGCATGAGATGTGTATAAAAACCTGTGCTTGTTCTTCTCAAATCCTCTTGGCTCCCTGTGTCATAAGGCCCAACTCACTCCCACCTGACTCTAGGACAGCACCTTAAGTATTAATAATAACCCCACAGAAGCTAGGGTGAGAAGGAGGGATTCTCCCGTGAACTAGGGATTGGCAGATAAAAGGTGGCTTCGTGTTCATAATATGTTACGTCTTGACATGGACGGCCATTGGCCAAATAAATCTTAGTATTTTTATCTGAACAAAGCACCTCTAACAAAGCCAACTTCACAAATAAGGTCTCCTTTCTCTTGCCTGTTCAGGCAACACTTAATTTTTCAATTTCTCTATGGACAGGAGCTTGAGGCCAAGGGCTATTCCATTTATCTCTTTCCTCTTTTCATTTCTTTTTAATCTTGTCAAGGGAACTGGAGCTCTGTGGTGCCATCATATCATTCTTCCCTTTGGTGTTTCTCTTTTCATGTATCTTGATGGTATTTTTCATTTGTATGATCTCAGCATGGTGTCATTCTTAGTAGAGCTTAGATTTCAAATCCGTCTTTTAAAATTTTTTCCTTAACCTTTGTGGTAGGCTCATGGGCTTCATGTCTTTTTTTTCCCTTTCTCTTCATTAATCCTAATGATGTATTAATTTTGTGGCCTGGTGACACAAGGCCAACGAAATTTTCACATTTTGGTCCTATAACCCATGAGCCAACTTTCCCCAGAGCAAAACAGGAAAGAAACATTTTGAAAAGCAATGCAAATAAATATTCCCAGGATGTGCTTCTAAAATTTGCTGACAATTAAGCATGAGTTTCCCTTTTAATCTAAAACATAAGATAGTTTCAATTTTAAACATTGAAAGAATTTTATTAACTGAATGAAAGCATTTCCAATTGATTAAGGAATAGCTCATTAGGGATTTCCATTGCAAAATAATTGGTCTCCTGAAAATAACAAAACCAAAAACACAGGAGACATATGAATTCTTATTTCTGTACAAAAATAGAAAGTTGTTTTACTTCATATAAAACAACAGAGACATATTTATGTTATAAGGTTTTTATGCATAATAAAAATTATTATATTACATAGGTAGCTGTTATAAAACGATAAGTTGTTTTTAAAAATATACCAAATGGAGACCTAACAAATGTTTTTTCAATGCAAAAACAAAGCAATAACTTTTTTCTTTTCTTCCATTATGATTCCTTACCATAATGAGGATCTGTGGTTTGTGTTTCTTGGCTAATTCAATAATATCCACTCCATTATAATAAAGATTTTCTAAACACCCATGAAAGCTTTTATGTGATCTTCCAGGTGTCGGAATGCCCCCAAAGCTGATCTTAGAAAGAAAAAGGACATAAACAACATTGTTTAGTGATTATCTATTTAAAAGATTTATGATTAGTAAGTATACCACTAATTGTCACAAATTCATATGTATTTTCTCATATTTCTTTTGAAATACCCAGCTCTGCTGTGTAGATCAATGCAGCCACAGACTATATATATATGTGAATATATTTATATATAATATAAATATATATTATATATACCATATATTATATATAGTATATATAATGTGTATGCATATATGCACACACACAAACACACACACACACACACACATATATATATAATGAATATATATATAATTTCTTCAAAAAAATTGACCAGATTTGGCATGGTGCTCATGATTTTCCAGTCTCTGCAATGGGTACTCTCTTTTGCTATTACATGGTTAAATTAAGGGAATAAAGCTACGGCTAATCTAGCACAGGGTCTTTAGTTAATATTATATGCCAAAGCCATTCATACCAGATAAATATCAAAGCTTTCCTGGTTTGTTCTGATTTTTCATGAGCTTTAAGGTTCCCTATGAAGAAATGGCAGAATAGATTAGGTAATGGTGTAGTTTAGATCACATGGGCAACAGATTGCAAAAAAGTGTTAAGTCTTTGAAGAATATTAAGAAATTGTTTATAGAAACCTAAAAAAGCTATTACCATATATTAGTACAGTTCTGAATTGCTTTAAAATTATATTTCTTTAAAAAATTAATTTCTTTTGTAGGTTATTTTTCATTTAAATTACAAAACCTATAATAACCTCAAAATTAAGATCCGAGTAACTGGCTCCTCCCTTAGTATGGAAATGCTGAGTGTGCTTGTCCACTGTGAAGTTGACCTCTGTTTTAAGGAGCTCGATGAGGACAAAATGCCAATGCTGGTCGTCCAGCAGGCTGCCCAGGGTGAGGTTCATGTGAGCATTAATGGGGGGCATGTCAGCATTGCCTTAAAAGAGAAGGAAAAGAACACTCAGTTATTTCTGTTCAAAATCACAGCTTGTCATTGTTAATTCTGTATTCCAGTTTGCATCCAATCTCTCATCTCATTCAGTTGTCACCTAAATTCCTCTCCAGTTTGAATACCATATCTTTATGCCTTTTAAAATTCTATTTATTCATTTCTACACTTTGTCACAATTTCTTTTTTACTAATGTCTTTTTGCTTACTCATGGCATTTGTGTTTACATCACAAATATTTTTTCTTTGTTAGAACCTCATTATTTTCAGTATCTCATGATTTGATAATGATCTATTCTCATCTTTATATGGAACCATAACATATAATTTGTAATATTATACAAATGTATATGGTGGCCATCTTGTACACAAAATAAATGCTGTCTACATAAATTTTACATGGTACATAATACATAACATGTACATGTTACACACATCTGTTTGTAGTGCTGTTAAACATCATTTACATTTTCCTACAACAGTTCTGCTTTATACTCATTGTCCTAGAGTAACTCATAGTAGTGTATCTTTTAACTCCTAAAAAGTGTTCAAGTTTAGATGATAAATTATATAATTATTTTATTTCACTATGAAAAGATCAAGCATTGATAAATGTACTTTTAGCTAAATAGATTTTTTAAACCACTAGTATAAAAGTGCAAAAAATTTTTACCTGAATTAAGAAAAAAGACAAGCTTTCCTTTAATTAATTCCAGAATAATGTGATTTCCATGTTGTCCTTCTCTATAGAGTAGAATTCCACTGCTTTGCATGGTTTTAAATTTCAAAGAAATAATATCTCTTATTGGTTTTATAAATTTTTTATCAAATCTGTACAGAAGAACACTTTGTCCATCAAAATAAACCACCTCAGATCCTAGAAAAGAGGATATTAAAGACCAATTCAAAATTTAAATGACATATATTAGCACATTGAAAATGTACGGTCAATACACATCTCACACACACACATGGAAACATACATTACATTTCTAGTCTGTTCAGCAAAGTGGAAAACTGATAATATTTTCTGTTGGCATCATAAATTTATATAACTAATACCTACTATTAGACTTTTCTAACATTTTCCTAAACTTCATCATCTAGCAATACTCTGATTTATCTTGTTCAGTGGCTCCTATCTTTAGAATGGCCTAACTCTTCTCATTCTGTTTGATTAAAAACAATCAGGAAAGATGTATTTCTAGTACATAAATTATTTTTTTAATTTTTATTTTATTTATTTATTTATTTATTTTTTGCAGTTTTTGGCTCGGGCTGGGTAACCAGCCACCTCCAGCACATGGGGCCAGCACCCTACCCCTTTGAGCCACAGGTGCCACTCTTTATTTTTATTTTTTAAAGACAGGGTCTTATTGTTTAACCCAGGATGGCTAGGAACTCCTGGAGGTGGCTAGGAACTCCTGGACTTAAGCAATCCTCTCACCTCAGCCTCCTGAATAGCCGGGACTATAGGTGTGTACCTGTATCATTCTTATGTCAAATACTAATCTCATTTAGTTTAAATACCTTATTCATTCCCAGTAGCTTTGACTTCTCTTGAAGTTACACATGTATGCACTTTATTAAAGATTTTGTCTGCTTGTAAAAGATTCACACATACACACACACACCCATGTTTATTAAATACTGCCTTATCCATGTAGTAAAGGTTCTTCATTTTAGATAAGTTGATGTGTAATATTTTTCTTAACCTTTGGTTAATTTTACCCCTAATGAACAGCACTGGGATGTTTCAGCTTGGCTAGGCCATCACACTCAGTTTTTGGTTAAACCTCAATCTAGATATTGTTGTGCAGGTACTTTTGAGACATGATTAACATTAAAATCAATAGACTTTGATTAAAGGAGATTAACCTCCCTCATATGGGGGAGCCTCATGCAATCAACTGAAGGCCTTAAGAGAAATTACAAACCTTGAAGTTGTCTAAGGAAGAAGAAATTCTGCCTCCAGACTGACTTTGAACTCAAGTTGCAACATCAACTCTTCCCTAGGTCTCAGGGAATCTGCTGCCTGCCTGCAGATTTCAGAATTGCTGCCTCTACAATCTGGTAAGCCAATTCTTTAACTCACTCTCTGTTTCTCTTTCTCTGGAGAAACATATCCTATTGGTTCTGTTCTTCTGGAGAACCCTGACATAAACCTGCACTTTTTTTTTTTTTTTGGTTGATGCTGGGGTAGGTGATAACTCAATATGATTTGGTTTGCTTTTCCCTGATGATTAGAGACGTTGAGCATTGTTTCATGTGTTTTTGGCCATCAGTCTATCTTCATTAGAAAAGTTTCTGTTCATATCTCTTGCCCAAATTTTAATGGGATTATTTGATCCTTTCTTGTTGATTTGTTTGATTCTGGTTATCAGCTCTTTTTCAGATATGTGATCTTGATGACACTATTTTGAACCTTTCTTCTATGGCCATCAGACCCACAACACTGCCATGTTCTCTAGCTTTCTGACAGGGTCCTATGATTTCACTATATATGTCACAAAAATTCAGTTCATCACAAAACAAGTTGTATTTTATTAATAATATAAAAGAACATTTGTCAAAGTCAAGTGTAGATCAAATATAAGTATATAAACGAATTAATGTTACCAAGAAAATTTTCTCATCTTTTTCAAAAGAAAGGAGAAAAAGAAGCAATTGTCCTTTGAAAAATACACTCATGTAATAAATGAAGATGCATAAAAAACAATACATTATAAAATGATTTGAAGCTGACTAGCTGATGTCTCTCAAGCCAATGAGTTGGCATTATTTATCATTTTTAATTTTATAAAAATATTACTGTACATTTTTACATGGCCATACATTTCACTAACATTATCTAAAATTTACACAGTAAACCATACCTAAAAAATTGCGTATTCTGGCTCAATGCCCATAGCTCAGTGAGTAGGGCACCAGCCATATACATGGAGGCTGGAGAGTTCAAGCCCAGCCCAACAATGACAACTGTAATCAAAAAATATAGCCAGGCATTGTGGTAGGCGCCAGTAGTCCCAGCTACTCAGGAGGCTGAGGCAAGAGAATCGCTTAAGCCCAAGAGTTTGAAGTTGCTGTGAGCTGTGATGCCATGGCACTCTACTGAGGGTGGCATAGAAAGACTCTGACTAAAAAAAAAAAAAAAAAAAAAAAAAAAATTTCCTATTTTATGCATCTGTCATTTAAAACTTTTAAAGTTTGATTTTCTCACATTTGGTTAATATACTTATAAGAATTAATGTATCAAATGCATAATTAATAAATACCACATTCTGTAAAATACATAAATTAACCAATTATTCCTTATTATATAACTAATTATATGTGCCTGATAAAAATAGAACTCTCCATCAAATCCAAATGAAGACATTGATGATTGTTACATGACCATAAACTCAGAGAAACTCAAGAAACATTGACTAGAAACTTTCACCTTTTGGCAATACCATGATCTCTATGTTTTTATTATGTCTTTGTTACTTAAAGACAATGGTAATATTTGGGCATTATTTATTTATATTTTTTAGTTGACTAAAAAAATTCTATTCCTAAAAAGGTTTTGCCTGGATTATTTCAGCCTATTTTTCCCCCCTCATTCTCTTTACAATTTCTATTCCTCTGTAATAGCAGTATTGATTTTCCAAGACATGTGACGTATATTTCCTGGAATGTTTCCCTCAGGCAAAATAGAATAGCAAAAACTTATGGAGTAAAAGAGACACAAGCTATGACCTTGAAACTCTTTTGTTCTCTAGGTAATGCCTTTATTTTTTTCTTCATTACGATTGCTAATACTTGTAACTAGAAATTTAACAATATTCTTTTTAATTCGTAATGTATATTTTTAAGGAGAAACAAATGAAGATACAATAAATTCAAGCTTTAATAAGACAGCATAAAATATTCAACTATGATTTGTGAAGTCAATATATTAAAATTATGAAAACTAAACAAAAATGATGTCAAATAAAGAGCCTTTATTCCAGTAAGTAATCAGCAGTTGCTGTCTGAGTGCTGGCAAGGGAATCCCATGCAGTGTCTCTTGAAAATTATCTTCTCAAGGGAGGAACAAAATTCAAAGTCTTAGTGCTTAGAAGTAATGCTAAAGGTAAATCCTTTCCCCACTTATCCACATTTTTAACATTTTAAAATGTTTCTAATGGCAAATAAAATTTCTTACAGCCATAACCAATACAAATAATCCACTACAATATATATTTAAATGAAAAGTCTAAAATAAAATAATAGCATTCAGTATCTCATTTAATATAATCTTTTATCAAAACCTTTAGGAAAAAATTCCTTTGTATGAAATTCAATTATATAAATAGGAATTACATAAGTAGGAAATGTAGTGGGATATTGAAAAATTAGGGTCACTTATTATATTTATAATAAGACTCCAAAGTTCCTCAATATGAAGCTAGGACCCATCATCCAAAATGAATGGAGAAAATTCAGTTCTTGGTTTAAAGTAGAAATGCTTGTCTGATTTTATGTGAATTTAGTTCATATGTATAGCTTTACTAATTCAGCTAACAGTTGTGACTGCTGAATCTCTATCAATATTAAACAGTAGATAAGAAGATACATTTTCCATTATTAAGACTAAATTTGTATTTGTATATTTAGGCTCTTTTGATATAGTCCCAGAACACCTTTTTATTTTTTCTTTTTCTTTCTTTCTTCCTCTTTCTTTCTTTCCTTTCCTTTCCTTTCCTTTCCTTTCCTTTCCTTTCCTTTCCTTTCCTTTCCTTTCCTTTCTTTTCTTTTCTTTTCTTTTCTTTTCTTTTTTTTTTGGTATAGTAGTTCAGAGAATAAGGAGTTGTACCATATGGGCTCAAATCCTGTTTTATCTTAGATAGGTTACATAACCTCTCTGTGTTTCAAGGAGAATACAAACCCTCTTTTCTCACAAGGTGGTTGTGAGGGTTGAATGAGTTATTATCTGTAGAGTTTCACAACAGCATTTGTCACATAGGGTGTTCTCAGTAGATGTCTACTTCATTATTATCTTTAGAGAATTGGGCAGAGAAAAGAGTAGAAATCAGTTTTTAAACAGCACATAAGGAATGTATAGGAAAGTGGACAGCTTAAAATGGCATCAAATTTAATTTTTAAAGAACCTAAAGAATCTTCAATTTTCCAAGTCCAGTGTTGTTAGATCCTACCTAGCAAAGAGAAAGAGATATATAACATCATATGTGCTTACACTGCTCCTTATCTTCCAGCCATCTTGCTCTTGAGCTGACTCACTTCAATCACTGGCAACTTAATCTTACTTAGAGGTTACATGTGTCAATTTCATTTTTGTGTGTTCGAAGAGAGTAAGAATTTAGAAATAATACTTGATGATCATTGGTATAATTATCATGTCACTTCTTCCTCAAAGAATACTGGAAAGGAGCTAAGGACAGATGTATTCACAAGGTACTGAAATACAAATTCTTGTAAGATAAAGAACTTTGTCATAGAAAATATTAACATGTCTGGGAAGAACAGTGTCAGAAGTAATTTTGCTAAATTGTGGTATGCCTTCATTCATGCAGCTAATATTCACAGAAAGCCTTCCAAGTGCTAGGTGGAAGATAAAAATGCATACAGCAATGAATTACTTTTAAGAAGCCTACAGACTAGGAAAGAGGATGCGTATTCTGAAATATGATTATTTCTGCCACATTCACATTGATGCTTCTGTAAGTAGACATTTGGCTCAGAATGACTTCTAAGAATGGATAAGGAAGGAGTCAACTTACTTAGATTCTTGCAAAGTGTGAAATCTCTGAAAAGCTAAGGAAGAAATAGTTTATTTTCTTGAGTTACTATTTCCTTGAAATATATTTTTATCTTTACATTTTTTCACACCCAAAATGTTCTCTTAACTTGTTACTTCTCAGTACTTACTGTAGTTCTAAATAGGGGTAAATCTTGCTTTGTATTCCTTTCTATGGGAGACATAACATTTAGAGGTAAATGGTATTTAAAAAAGCAAGACCTCATGAAGTGCAAACATTGGCAACTTAAAAAAGAAAAAAAGAAACACACTAATCCATGGAAATATTCCTAAAGTGCTCTATGCACCACCTCATTTAAATCAACGAGGAGTAATCTCACGGAGATTTTAGGACAGAAGACCCAATCCAACCATGAGTCAGGATTTCTGCAAGTGAGACCCAGGGGTTTACATATTTAATAAGCAAACAGGGCAGCTATAATGTACACTAAATATTAAGGATGATTTATCAAAGAGAATGGGTAGATTATAGAAGCTTACTCTTTAAATAAATCACATATTTATTCCAACATGGAAACATGAATATCAATTTCATATTTGTAATTTTTATATAATAAAATACCTTACTTAAGCTTACAGTTCAATGAATTTTTAACCAACGTACTTGTGTGATTGTCAAAAAATCAAGAAATAGACAATTTCATATCAACTCACTACTTGCCATTTGTATTAATCCCCCTATGCTTCCTCAAAGTCCTACCCAGAGAAAGCAAGAAATGATTTACTTTAACTACATATTAGTTATGCCTGTTCTAGAATTTCATAACATTGGACCACATGTATTGATAAGCATAATATTGCTGAGATGCATGCATGCTGTTACATTTATCCACAGTCTTTTCTTTCTTATTGCTGTAGGGTATTCAACTGTATGACAATTTTTTTACCCATTTACCTGTTGACGTGTGAACGTGTGAACCATTTTTAGGTTTTATTTAATAGCTCTTCTAAACAAAGTTGTTACAAAATTCATGCATACATCCTTGTTCTGGCATGTGCATTTATTTCTCCTGACAAGGGATTAGAATCGCTGAGTTATATAGTAAGTGTGTATTTAACCTAGAAGAATGTAAAACTATTTTCCAAAGTGGTAGTTAACCTTTTCACATTCGCACCAGCAATCTATATCTTTACCAAACACTTGGTGTTCTCATCCTTTCCTATTTTAACCATTCTTGTAGGCGTAAAGTGGTTTCTCATTATGATTTGATTTGTATTTCTCTTTATGACTAATGATCTTGATTATTGTTAGTGTAATAATAGACTGGGATTCTATAGGTCAATTTGGGGAGGATGATAACTTAATTATATTGAATCTTCCAGTCCATAAAGAAGTAAAGCTTTCCTAGGAAATATTTGCCTTTGGTAACTTACTTCTGGGGTTGGAAACTCAGGGAAAACAGGCTTTGATTGTATATTTCAGGAAAGCCCTTGACCTCCCTCTTCAATTGTCATGTTTGACCTTTCTCCTCTTTTTCTTTTCTTTCCTCTTTCTCTTACTTCTTCTCCCATTCTCCTGGTAAAGATATATAATACACGTCTAACAATCAATGCCACAGAGTCTGGAATCCACTGTGAGGTGGTTCACATTTCAGTTCTCTAACTTGCTTATTACTAATAGACATGGATTTACTTCTTATTTTAAGTTTCTACTTATTTTTTTAAAAAGTTTGCTGAAATGTAATTAGCACTTCAGTGTTTTGTAGCAAAACAATTTTCAAAATATCAGGTATATTGTTATCAAGACACTTTATGAAGAAATTATATACATATTTTAAACCCCGTGCTTTCTTCAATATATTTTCATGACAATAAAAAAAAATGTAGTTTCATACTTTCAGTTATGATAGGCAAACCTTCAGAAGGCTGAACTTTTTACCAAGGACAGGTAGAAAATATCTATCAAGTGAAATTTAAATAACCTTTTTGAAAATATTAAAGAACTACTAAAGATAGTCAGGGCTTGATAATGTCAAGATCTTAGAAAGAAGATACACTCAGAGCACTTGTTTCTCCTTTATGCTTGAAGCATCTGCCAATTCCTAAGGAGCAATGAACAGGAGCAAAGGGAACCAAGCAGAAGTGGGGTGACAGCTACAAGGCTGGGCCTCTCCAAGCAGATGTCTCTGTAGACTCATGATAATTGGGAATTGGATGGTAGAATTCAGTGACTGTCAAAGAAAAATTCTAGGGAAATCGCAGTTGGGACTAATGACGCACTATACTCCAGATATAAACCCCATCTGTGAGGGATGGAGGCCCTACGTGGAGTCAGCTTAATTCAAACCCCCATTTGAATTAAGATCTGTGCCTAATCTAGAAGCTCATCAAAGACTGGAAAGGGGCTTCTCAGAGACTATTTTGTCTCTAGCCTCTACATATTTTTGTACAAAATTTTTGGAATGCAACCAAAATTATCAAGACATCCAAAGCAGAAATAAGAGAAAAACCAAACAAAAGAGCATGAGATAACCTAGACATTAAAGTCAGTTAACAATCTTTAAAATAAATGAGATTAATATTTTCAAGAAAATAGATAACAAGATGGAGAATTTCATTAGAACCTATCAATAGAAATCCCCAAACTGAAAATTACAGTAATTGAAATTAATAACTCATTTGTTGTATTTAACAATCAATGGTGATTGATCACAGCAGAAGATGAGATCAGTAAAACAGAACACAAAGAAGTTGTACCCTTATCTAGATGCAGCACAAACAGAGAAGGGGAGAGAGAGGAAGAAAATAAGATACAAACATCTCAGATAGTTGTAATTTAAGTCTCAGAAAGAAGGAAAAGAAATGAGAGGCAGAGGCAACATCTGAATAAATAATAGTGGAGAATTATCCAAACTGATAATTTATCAACTCATAGAAAAAGGAAATTTAGTGAAATCCAAACAGGGTAAGTTTGATGAAAACCAAAATAGCCACATCAAAGTAAAAGAGCTAAAACTCAAAGATTTAAAAAAAGTCTTAGAAAGAAGAAGATAAACTTCCGTTACAAGAATAAAAATCAATTGTCTGCTGATTTATTAATAGAAATGATGAAAAAATGGAATGCTATTTTCTAAAGGGTGAAAAAAATGTGTAATTGCAAATAGTACTCTACCGCAAGCTGAATAGCCTTCGAAAATAAATATAAAATAAGACATTTTCTAAGCAAATGAAATCTATGAAAATTGTATCACCAGTAAATTATACTAAGAAAAATACTAAGAGGAGTTTTTCTAGTGGAAAGATTTTGATTTAGGGAGAAACATAAAAATGCAAGAAAGGTAAGTATGTGGGTAAAATTTGAAGGAATATTGACTGTAAAAAAATATAATATTAGATTTTGTGATATATGTGTACATGAAACTAAAACGTGTCAAAATAGCACATGTGGTGGGAGAGGTTTAAACTGATGTAACTTAAACCTTAGCATTGTTTGGAAAATGATAAAAACATTAGTTGATGGAGCACTTTGAAGTCTCTAAGAGAATTTAAAATTGAAATAGCAAATAGCATTGGCTCAGCACCAGTATCACAGTGGTTATGGCACCAGGTACATGCCCTGAGGCTGGCAGATTCGCACCCAGCCCGGGTCAGCTAAACAACAATGACAACTGCAACAAAAAAATATCCAGGCATTGTAGCGGATACTCAGCTACTTGTGAGTCTGAGGCAAGAGAATCACTTAAGCCCAAGAGTTGGAGGTTGCTATGAGCTGTGACACCCCAGCACTCTACCGAGAGTGACATAGGGGGACTCTGTCTCAAAGAAAAAAAAAAAAAGAAAGAAAGAAATAGCAAATAGCAGCGGAATAACAAAACCTGATTAACCCAAAAGAAAGGAGAAAAAAAAAACGCATATAAACAGAAAGGTCAAATATAAAACAAAGAGTAAAGGGTTAGCTATAATTTCAAATAAATCAGGAATTATATTTACTACAAATGAACTTAAACTCAATGATTTCCGGGTTGTATTTAGGAAATAATGAGACTTCTTAAACATAAAGACATAGAAAGTTTGAAAGTAAGAGACAGAAAGAGATACTCTATGGAAACACTAACCAAAAGAAAGCTCATGTAGCTGTACACTGCTATCATCAGAGAATGTATTAATAGACTTATAGGCAAGAGGCATATTCGAGATAAAGAAGGATATTTCATTATGATAAAATAATCAATTTTTAAGGAAAATAAAAATTTCCAGTCAATATGCATTTAATGAAAGAACTTTGAAATATATAAAGCACATGTCTCTCTTCATTTTATTTAATTTTAATTATTTATTTATTTAGTTAGTTATTTTTGAAACAGAGTCTCACTTAGTCACCCTCAGTGAAGTGCTGTGGCATCATAGCTCACAGCAACCTCAAACTCTTGGGCTCAAGTGATTATCTTGGCTCAGCCTCCTGAGTAGCTGGGGCTACAGGTGCCCACCACAACACCTATCTGTTTTTCGTTTGTTTGTTTGTTTGAAGAGACAGGGTCTCGCTCTTGATCAGGCTGGTCTCAAATCTGTGAGATCAGGCAATCCACCCTCCTCGGCTTCCCAGAGTGCTAGGATTCCACCATGACCAGCCTCTCTTCATTTTACTGAAACATAGTAGTTCAGGCATGTTCACCTCATTGTAATAGTAGACACAGAGAACAATGGGGAAAAAGTAAGGCTCCTTAAGGTCTAATGTCAGGACTGGTACATCACCAATTCCGCCTATCACTAGCCAAAGCAAATCACGGGCTAAGTCAAAAATCAGACAGCAAGGCAGCATAGTCTACTCCCAGCATTGGCAAGGAAAAGCTGCAGAGCTGGTGCCAGTGATTAAAATTACCACAACATGTATATGGAAAAAGTGATGGAAAAACACCAAAGGAAGTCTAGGAAGGAAGGAACACCACCAAGACAATACGAAAACTATCTCATGAGTTATGAAAATTTTTCATGTTCCCAAATCTAATGAAAGACAAGTAAAATTTTAGGAGATAATACAATATGCTTATTTTCTCCAGTCGCTATTTATTTTATTAGAAACCTCCATTTGCCTTCTATTGCTCTTATAGAGCTGCAGTTCCCAATCCCTGGTCTCCATTCACAGGACCAATACCAGTCAATCAAAGCCAGTTAGGAACCCAGGTGCACTGCTGGAGGTGAGCAGGCAGGGCAAGAGAACAAAGCTTCACTTGTATTTACAGCCACTTCCCACAGCTTATATCACTGAGTTGTAGATGAGAGCTCAGCCTCCTGTCCTGTCCCCTACCCCCACCACCACTGACATCCATGGAAAAGTTGTCTTTCATGAAACTTGCCCCTGGTGCCAAAAAGATTGGGGACCTTTGCTATAGAGAATAATATAGCCCTAAGTTAATCCATGTGAAGCTGCCAACATTCAACTGTATTTGATCTGCAAAACTGGCAACTATATGATTGAACCTAATTGCAAGTGAAGTTAGAATGATGAATAAGGAAAAAACTGATTAATATAATAATATCATAGCTAAGTTAGAGAGTCTGAATGGCATATAACATATGCCATATCTGAAGACTAAATTATAAGAAAATGTAGCAGAACAGATGAATAGAACATGAAACATACATAATAAAAATTATTTTCACTTGGGACATTGTATAAGAGTTCTTCTTGAGAAGGACACTTTGGAAGTGTACTAATTATCGGAGCTACACTGTAAATATTAAAGTTTAAAGAAAAGAGTCTTCCCCTCTCAGAATCCCATCCCCATAAGCTTTTAACCAGTAAGAAAGAGAAAAGTTGTAAACCCAGCTCTTTTTTGTTATTTATAAAGTCAACCTTGAACACTAACCTTTCTCTTTTATTCTTCATGAATTATTTCCCACAAGTTACAAATGAATAGAAGCTAAGGCTTAATTTAACAGAAACTGGAATCGGACAAAAGCAAGTTAGAGAATAGAATGTAGGCCCTTAAAATCTGAATTACTGGGTTAGAAATTTAATAGATGGAAAGGTTAATAAGCATGTGGAAAACAATAGGAAAAAGACCATTCTATATTTTGCATTAATATAAAAGAATGTAAAAACTATGAAATTGAGAAAAATTAAAGTTGTCACCATAAAAAAGAGGAAGACACAGGAAGACTAAATGTTTGACTGTAGTATGTTTTGATACTATATCTCTGAAAGTAGAAAAGAAGTCTCTGCCATCAATCAATATATTAAGATATCAAAACAAGTATCCATGTAATTACCTTTATGAAACTTTTGTAGTTATTACTCATCAAGGACATGTGATCGGTAATCAGAGGACATGAGTACTCTCCTTGTCTCTGACAATTATTTGTAATTCTTATACCAAAGCCTCTTAAAAGTGGCTCCCCAGATTGCTTTCCTACAATACAAAGTTACATAAAACATCAAAAGAAAGTATGGAAATATAACTATAAAGTCTTATAAAGAGACTTAACTTTAAAGCCATTTATCAAAAGTGAGTAGAGCACATGAAGTCAGACCATAGACCCCCCCAGGAGAATTTATAATGAGCAACCAAATTTAGACTGAAGGTATGGGAAGTGCCATTTAAACTAAGATCTGAAAGATGAGAAGCCAATAGCCAGTTGCAAACACAGGGAAGGAGCATTTCAAGTAGGGGAACCACAAGAGCAGAGGCTCTGAGACCATAGAAAGCTTGGTGCAATCAACAGTGGTCAGTAGCAGATGATGTGGGGGATGGTGGCAAGAAGAGAGATTGTAGAATTATTCAGGGACAAAGTCACTCTGGCCTTGCTGAAAATCTGAATGCTAATTTAGGAGCATTGGATTATATTAAATAGGGACATAGTTCTATGAGAGCTGCATTTTCAAAAAGTAACTTGAGCTGTGGTATGGAGAATATAAAATAGCTATGAGTAGACAGGATGACCTAAAATTAGAAAGGAATTTTAGTAATCTGGGTGACTCCAGGGTTAGATTAAGTTGGTGTGTGGAGTGAGAGAGAACTGAAATCATGCAGTGTGTAATTTGGGGTCAAGGACAGAACCTGGAGATTCACTGAACACAAAGGACAAGAGGGACAGATGAGCCATGGACTGAGGGTCAGGAATAAGAGCCTGGGTGTTTCCCTTAGTACTGTTTGGAATTGCACTTGAATCGCATTAGGAATTGATCTGATTATAGTGTGGAATAAATACTGGAGAGATCAAGACTAGAGATGAGTAGCTCATTTAGGATCTAGTGCTTCATTTGGGCTAATCTGAAGGTGGAAAGATGGAAGATTCAAAAGCTACTTAGAAGGTGGAATTAGGTTTGAGTTAATAGGTGGATTTTGGTATTATTTTATGAGATAGGACACAAGAGAAAATGAGCAGATACCTTTTAGAAGAGAAAAAAGGATAATAATCCCATTTTAGATCATTGCATTTTAAGTGCTCACAGATCCAGTGGGGAGAAGTGAACCAGGGAGGAGAGTACCCGAAGTTGAAGCTTCTTAGGTCTGGGATGAATGTGTAGATTTGGAAGTCATTATCCAGTATGTAAATGCTATTGAAAACTGTGGATGTGAATAAGGCTTGAGAGTAGAATAAAAGACCTAGAACTATTCTGTGGATAATGTCAACCTTTAGACATGGCAAGAAAAAGAGGAGTGTGTAAAGATGCATGGAAAACCAGGAGAGTGTGGTGGTGACAAGAAGGGCCTCGTGGCCATCCTGGCCCTGGGCTTTGTTGTGCAGGAGAGTAGGGCCTCTGGGAGCCCCCTCACCCCTCACCCTCAGCCCCAGCCCAGAAGTGGAAGGAAAGAAAACACATAGGCTAAGCCAAGAATCCATGGAAACACACAATGTTTAAAGGAATAATGAGTATATCATAGTAAATGGAGGATAGAAAAGTAGATAAAATAAAACCTGGAAGAGAGGCTGCCTGTAAGTGATGCCATGCACCACAGTAAGCAAGTTCTAGGATAGAAAAAGGCCAGGGGAAATAAAAACAAAAATACGAAAACCTTCATTATTAACATAAACCGTTAAGCATTATACAGCATGGACATAAAGTTTGTGTGCAATTTAAAATAGTTTAACACAGTAAATTACACACAGATTTATGGACACCCTGTATTACTGTCAACAATAAAAATAAAATCACTGTACTTGAACAATTTTTCTTCTAAGGGTAAAAAGACAATGAAGAGATCCATTCTTTCTAAAGGATTACTTTGAGTCAGCTAATAGTGGTGCTATATTATCTGTCTGCATGATGGGCTTTTCTTTCTTTTTAATAAATTAATATATTTTTTCCCAATGGCCCCTTATGCCCAGTAGCATATGTTTGCAGCATCTCATGGTGCCAGCAGATTCCACGACAGCTGCACTACCCACTGGCCCTTCCCAGGGTCAGGCACAGAGCTTTGATCTTCTGGGTACCAACCTCTAGCCCAAGGATCTGAAGTAATAGCTCCTTTTGAAGGAACATCAAGCTAATGGCAAATCGCCATCAAAGAGCATGTTCGGCTTTGAAGTCAGCAAACCTGAAGTTGTTTCTGAGTAATGAGAGGAGAAGCTAATTTCTTAGCATCAAAGAGTAATTCTACATATCAGATATCTCAGCCACTGATATAGAGAGCAGGGAACAAAGCTATGGGAGAAAATTAACAATGAAAGGAAAAACAAAGGTTTGATGGTAAGGTAGCATTATTATATTTAGCCCCATAGAAATGTAAACACTAGAAAACAGAGGCAGAGTTAAGAAATCAGTAGGGTTGTGCAGGGGTTAAAGAATAAAATGGGAAGAACAGTATCTGAGACATTAAAAGTTGCCTAGATAGTAGATATTATTATACTTTAGAATATTAACATTCTGCAAAGCTAAAGATGTGACTAACCAGAGAATGGGAGTGACTGTGTGGAAATGGCATGAGATGAAAGTTCAACCTGACCCAAATCTAAGCCACTTATGACCTTTCCATCTGGTCTACTGTCTGAATTATTTTTTAGTTCTGCACAGAAATATTTTAAATGTTGTTCCATTTAGATAATAATTTAAAACATTTTGATAATAGGGTAAAGAAATAATACAAGCATGTTCTGGGTCACCAGATGACAACTGTATGAGCCGTGCCATACAATTTCACAATTTTTTGTGTTTGTGTTATATTCAAGTTGGCTACATTCTTTCTACTTTTATTACAGCTGATAGATGAGCTGAGAAGCTGACTTAATACATATATGAAGTTGGATCATTAAGTTCATGAACTCATTCTAGAAAAAGTGCTGTATATCTCATTGCTGAATATCACTATGGTCACCTCTGAAGTACTCAGAGGTGCCAGAACCTAGTCCACCTTTCAAAGCAATTTTATTTTATTTTATTATTAAATCATATGTACATTAATGCGATCATAGGGCACCATACACTGGTTTTATAGACCATCACATTGGTTAACATAGCCTTCCTGGCATTTTCTTAGTTATTGTGTTAAGACATTTACATTCCACATTTACTAAGTTTCACATGTACCCTTGTAAGATGCACCACAAGTGTAATCCCACCAATCACTCTCCCTCCGCCCATCCTCC